>JAHPZR010011153.1:0-16439 GCA_019787425.1 Platygyra sinensis | reverse complement strand
AAACAAAGCTAAAAAAAAAATAAATCTGAAGTTACTTGCGCGTGCTGACTGCAAAAAAAGCTTCCGACCTTCCAGTTTCTCGACATTTTGCGTCACCAGGCCACTCCACTACTTATATGTTGCTGTCCGTAATGCCCTCTGCCTTCCGAGATACCCAAGATAGCCGCCGCTTTGAAGTCAGGGTGATATTTTTAAACACAAAAGGTTGCATCCAGGAGGACTTAATAACAACTTTACCTTCCTATAAACTTCCAAAATCTACCTGCGCTAGAAACATTGAAGTTATGTTTGATTTGAATCTTAACACACGAACTCTTTACACAGTTCAGTTCACGCAAGTAACTTCAAACTTAAAATTTTTAGTTTTGTTTGAACGTCATGTCAAGCGCACAGGTTACGGTTGCTTTTTGGATCGCGGGCTCATGTCAGGTTAACTTGTTGAAAACAGCGCCGGGTTGCTCGGAAGCCTGTTAACTCTAATCTAGGATTAAAGTAAACCAAATTATAACTGTTTCTTCTCTACAAATGCAGTTTACAGTTTCTTTGTGTATCGAGTTTGGTGATTATTAAACTCAAAGTAGAAGGCCAAACAATATGCAGAAAACCTCACCGCAAAGTAACAAAACTCAAATCAAAATTAAACCTTATCCTGGGTAAGCATAATCGGGCTACAGGTGCTCCGCTTTTAGGTTGACCTAAATCTATATATCAGGTACTGCTAAACAAGACGCAGAGTCTTTTCCACAGTCGGTTTTCTTTCTGTGTTATTTACGGTTTTAATTGTAACTGAGAACTGTCCACCCTGGATAACAGTTCCACTAAACAACACCGCTACAGACTGCTGGTCTGTGATCCTGCTGCTTTGTTGTGTTCCGAGTAAGACCCTCTGTCCCCCCCTCAAGGGATGCAAACCGGAATACTTGGTTTTTCTCAACAAGGTACTTTAATTATGGAATTCAGACGGTGGGTGATTTGCGTTTCGATCTTAACAACATTGATTCTTATGAACTAATCGCAAAACACATACAGAAGACGAACTTTCTGGAATGGACCGGTCTTCGCCACTCTGTACCGCTAGTTTTAAGGAATGCCTATCATAATCCAGATCATACAGCCCTAAATCCATCTTTTAAGATAGCCTGCGTAGCAAGCGTTTCAGTGGGGTTGGGGAGCAAAGAAAGACCAAGGAACGGTATTTTGCCCGCGCGAAATTGGGGCGAGAGCCAAAATAAGAAAGAGGGGGTGGGGGAGGGGAAGGAAGGAAACGCTTGCGGACAAACCCCTGGATTTTGAAAACCTCCGTTCCCAGCGAACGGGGCTCGTGAGTGGCTAGACCAGTCAAACATTATTGACATGTGTCGATCATAGGATCAAGAAGGGGCGCTCAAGCTTGTTTACAAAAATTTCTCGCCGAACGATGCTTAGTCGTGAGCTTCGACAGTACGGTGGAAATCCTGTAGTGCGATGCCGACGCTTTGGGATTTTGAATCGCGACAGTGCGACACTATTTTCGTTATTTTCCTTCTCAGATGTTTGAAGCCTCTCCTGCCTAAATTTCAAAGACTTTCCGTTGTTTGTCTTGTCACAGGCGATAATGCACGCAACGATTTCTTCCCTCTGGCGTGTCTCGGAAACGCTTTTTTTACTGGATTTGGCTATGTAGAAGTTCACTGGCTAATTTTACCTTGTATTACCCTGGGAACAAGAGGGTATTTTTGGTTACAAAGCTGCGATAACCGCGATCGAAATTAATTATTTGCAATATAATGTTCGGAATGTTTACACATTATCCAGACGCGCTGGCTTTGCCGCTCACGATCGCAGCTTCGTCACGAAAATACAACAAAAAAAACCTCTAGCACCTAGGGTAGCCTTGTATGATCCTTATTAGACAGAAAAATACAGTGATCCAAGATTTCGAATCTTGTGAGCGCGAGGATTACAAACGCGACTTGAATGCTTGATGACAGCATGAAATCAGTCAGGCATGAAGGGCATAGTGGGCGGTTTTCAAAATCCAGGGGTTTGTCTGCAAGCGTTTCCTTCCTTCCCCTCCCCTCCCCTTCCCCCTCTTTTTTCACGCGGTAATTCTCTGCCCCTGAACCCACGGAAACGCTTGCGACGCAGGCTACTTTTAAAATTGATTGCGGCCTTTTTGATGTAACTAAAAAGAAATCGAAAGATTATTACTCACTTTTTGTCCGTAAAAAGGCTTGTTTTCCAAATAACACAAGAAAATTAAGGAGTGAATTTAATTTAACTGATGAGACATTGAAAAAAGCTTTCTTTCTTCCCCATTCAGTTGCTTTTGAGCCGTATGTCAAAGCCTTTCAGTTTAAAGTATTGAACTCTATACTCTACACGAATTCAAAACTACATAAAATTGGGTACATTGCGGATGATCTATGCAGTTTTTGCAAATGTGAATCAGAAACAATGCAGCATCTCTTTTATTATTGCTCTTATTCAATTTCTTTCTGGGAAGATTTCGAATTATATTACTTATCTTTGACACAACAGCAGATACATCTTAATCTGAAAGATATATTAATCGGTATTTTAACACTTGAACTTCCCTTACTTAATTACTTATTACTCGTAGGAAAAATTTATTTGTGGGCGTGTAGAAGGAATAAAGAACTTCCAAGTATACGTGGTTTTAAATCAAAAGTCAAATTAAAGTATGAGACGGAAAAATATATCTATACAAAAAATAATAATTTAGATATGTTTAAGAAAAAGTGGGCAGCAAAAATACAAGACGTAGCTGAATAACTTAAAGCGTGTCGGGTTCAAATTAGTGTGACTTTGCTATGAAACTGTTCATGAGTGTGTGTATCTGTGTGAGTGTGAATTATAGCTGTGTTATACTGTAGGTCCTGTATATTATGTTTAGTTAATTAGTATAGTATTGTAATGAAACTTGAGTAAATAGTTAATAGCTGTGTGTAATGCAATAAATAAATAAAAATATATTAAAAAAAAAAAAAAGTATGCTTTATTCAAAAGTATGCTCTATTTTTGTTTGGCTTACGCATTATTCACTCGGTAGGGGGTAAATAATGCTCATTAGCCAGAGATAGCGAACCAATCAGATTGCTTAAAACACCAAGATCATTGAGTGTGTATATACTAATACTATTTATTCAGCTCATATAGATGTTAACATTTAATATTGCCAGATTTCTCTCCATTAGATATTTGCGAGTTAATGATCTTACTTTAAAGCAACATATGATAATTTTAACTTAGGAAAACTGATCTAGCGGCATAATTGTTTTCACGGCGAAGGCACGAAGGGTATCAGACGGGAGCCACATCCACTCACAAAATGCTTAATTGCTTATATTCACCCTAGTTTGCGTCCAGTTAGCTTTCCTTCGTGGTTGGGGCAACTTTATCATTAATACTTGAGAAAGACACTATTTTATAATTAAATCTATTTCATACATACTGAGATTAACACATAAAAAGCCCGCCTAAAATTCTTAGGAAATACAGAACTAACGAATCAGGAAAGTGAACGACTCTAAAATCACATTCCTGGTCCAATCAGAGACACGAACGATAGGACTTTACAGCGGAGGGCAACAAGCGCGGCTTCCTGTAAATGCAAAATGGAGAAAGACGTGTTAAGATTTGAAAGAAAATAGATGACTTCATACAGGTGAGCAGGAAAACAAAAGCACGAGAGCAAAGACTGAAAGAGGCGTAAGTCTGCTAAAAAAAAAAAAAAAAAAAGCATTCTTTAAATTAAGGTAGAACTCGGGAACGTTAAGGAAGTACCTCCTGCTCAACTCAGTGAATTGTTGAACGAGTTCGTGCTCACTCAGAACCAAAGGTGGAAATGACTTCGAGCCCACTTCACTAGGGTGACTGCTGGCTTTCAACAATATCTAAAAAGGGAAAAACTTTCAAGGTAGTATCATCAAGATTTAGCGTATGAGAAAACCAGAAAGACGTTGAAGTCCAATGAAAAACAGCTCAAGAAACAAGGAAGAGGCAACATGCAAACGGGTCTGTATCTGTTTCAGAAAAGAAAATAAAAATCCTCTACAACAAAGACCCTCTTCGGATATCAAGACCAGGAGCACTTCTCAGCTCTCTTCAGTTGGCTAAACTATAGAATCCATTTCGATCTTCAAGGGATTAAGGCAAGCTACAATATAGGCTGGGGTGATATTTAAGTCTGAATAAAACCGCGGATGGTGTAGAATTGTTAGAGTACAACGAAGGGCAAACGATTACGAACCTTACCTTCATCGCCTCGAAGTATGGTCCTGAGTTTTAAAGGGCATCTTTAAAGAAAGTCCTATCCAGTAGGCCTCATCAATGTCCTGCGTGTTTTCATTATCTAGTGACATTCAGTGACATTCTGATTTACTACTCAAGTTTATAAATTGTAAACCTAAGTCATTTTTTTTTCGCTAAAAGTTGTCACTTACGTCACTTGTCACTTGTTATCTTCATTAAAGGTTTATTTCAAAAGACAAAGTGAACTTTGTATCTAGTTTATGATAGCAATTGAATGGGTTTTCTAAATGTGCGTGCCCAAACTGATAAAATTGACAAGCAACTTTTTTCTTTTCAAAAATTTCAATATGTATGAAAGAAAAAAAATTACACCATAGAAAATGCTTTGTACGATCTTATTTACTCGTTGAAGAGTATGAAGAAAACTCACTCGTTCGCTACGCGCACTCGTTCATTTTCTGATGCTGCTCAACTTAATTTTGTAAATAAAAATTCTACACGCGCATTTTCCAGGGAGTAATATCTATTTGTGTGCCAGTAAACCATGTGAACGCTTGAGAAGCACGTCGAACTAATCGTGGTTCAAAGGCAGCTAGATCGTTGTAACCAAATTTGGCGGGCCGATGAAAGAAACGGCTAAGAAGGCTGAACTGGAAAATCTAAAATTAAGAAAACACGTAAAGACTGCTAGGAAAAGCAATGTTGCAAACTCTCAGTGACCAAGGACTTCCAACAATCCACATAGCACAACTATCCGAACATAAGAATCTTAAGAGCATCGAAAACTAGTCAAGATTTCGCTTTCGACAAAACAACAGCAATCTATATCAAACATGGTGGCTAAAATATCCAGTGAAAAAGCTGTCAGCCTGCCCACAGGCTCCCCAAGCTCTAAATACGTGGTGTATGCAACAGCTTGTGTATATAGAGAATTGTATGGGAAAATTACCAATCGTAAGAAACAGGTGTGTAAATAACTATCTCATTTGAAGTAAAGTTTTCCTACCTCAAATGTGTCGCAAACTTGTCTCTTGTGCCGATTTAAGAACCATTCTGACGCCGTTTAGTGAAGTTATTTGAAATCGTTACTCCTCCTAAAAGAATGGAAAGGCAGACCACTCCATACATTGCTGGCCAAACGTCACTCCACAAATTGCTTTCTCCTCAACAGAAAAAATCCCGAATCGCAATAAAAATAACATGTCCATAAAGGCCAATAAATTTTCCAAATGCGTGTGTTTCGGCGGCCGAAAGACTCGTGAAGAACGAAAAATTTGCCTTAAAATTCACCTCTTCGGCTTTCATGACACCCTTATGACCAGACTTGCCATGACGGCCGCTCGCAACGTGGTTTTCACAGGACGAAATGCCAAAAATCCGCAGACTGAAATGTTGCGGAAACACATGACAACGTTGCAGAAACACAACGGCTAACATGTGTTTCCGGTAGCGGATACATGTCGTTTATTCATGTTTCCGTGGCTGCGGTTACGACGAAACCGGACCACTTTTTCTATGTTTCCGTAAGGAAACGCATGTTTCCGCTAGCGTATTTTCGTGATAACGCTTGCGGATACACGAAGTAATGCTACGGAAACGAGTTTTTTCATGTTTCCGCCAATGAAATCGAACCTTAAATATTCGCGCTAAAGCGGGTTTAAGCATCGGCAACCTCAAATTTCAAGATAATTTGACAGTTTAAATCGCTCATTTTCGCTCTTCCGGTAGCTTTTTTGGTATTTCTTGGTTTAATTTTTGCCTTCCAGATCCTTTTCATATTAGTTTGCATTGCTTTGTGAACAGCAACTCGTGCAGTACCAGTTATATTTCTGGTGAATGCCCTGTCTAAGTCTAGGGAACTGCGCGTTGCTTTTCTCTGCGCGATCTTACGTTTTTGTCTGCTTTACTGCCAGGGAAAAATTAGGAAGTCCGGCTCCACTACTGATGGTCTACACTAAATCAAAGCAAAATACTGTATTTCCTCTATAAGTCTAAGTTTTATCTTAATAACGGCCACAGATAATAACACACTCATAAAGTGACCTAACTTGTACGATTAAAAAGTCAAATATCCCGGTGGCGTGAGTGATCACGAAACACACCAAGTGAAAAACAGAAAAAACGATTACATCAACAGGAGTTCTTTCCTATTAAAAAGATGCAGAGAGACAATGGCAATTCCTTCTTGAATCGCTGCAACCTGCAACCAACGTGGTTTC
This sequence comes from Platygyra sinensis, assembly GCA_019787425.1. Lineage (NCBI taxonomy): Eukaryota > Metazoa > Cnidaria > Anthozoa > Scleractinia > Merulinidae > Platygyra > Platygyra sinensis. Next base: position 9,966 of record JAHPZR010011153.1, on the reverse strand, counting down.
ATGATCAACTCTGATTAGTCCATTTGAATTTGAGCGCACGCGGACACCACGACTTTCCACCGGCGGAAAACGTACATTTTGCTGCAAATCCCCCACTAGGGCTCCCAAGTATAGTTAGCAATAGCCAATCACAGCTGTGTGTACATTTAAAATTTTTGCGGTTCACTTCGGATATGTTTAAATATGTCTTCCCTCGTAAAAACGAAAGTAGGGAACTTTAGCAAACCACGACGGTTTGGCAACGGCAACGTCGCCAAACAAAAGGTTTAATGAGCAGAACAATAGCTGTGCGAGTGCACGTGCGTTATTGATCTTTGTGCATTTTGTTGCCGTTCTCTGTCAAACAACAACGTGAAATGACCAAGTTTTGCGTATTCTCGAGAACCTAGGTCATGACGGCAAAAATTTTGGATTTCCTTATGGAAATAATCACTGCCTTGCATATATAGTTTGAGCATAGCCCTTGGGAGCCATAGTGGGGGATTCTTGTCAAAATGTACGTTTCCCTCCGGTGGAGGTTCGTGGTGTCCTCGCGCTCAAATTTAAATTTTGAATGAGATAGTTATTTACACATTTTTTTTTTTTTACGCTCGGTGATTTTCCCATACAATTCTCTAAATACATAAGCTGTCGCATACACCACGTATTTAGAGCCTGGGGAGCCTGTGGCCTGCCCCATGCAGCAGCGAGCAATACTCTACCCTATAATTAGAATTAAGAGCAATGGCTTCAGGCCTCAACAACGCACACGCATCAAAGAGGGGCGGTCGGTAGCGTCATTTAGAGGAGCAGTGATCCAGGGTGGACAGTTTTCAGTTACAATCAAAACCGTGAATTAGTCGCAAAAATAACACCACCAGAAAACCGGCTGTGGAAAAGACTACTGTTCAGCAATATTGATAAAGATTAACGGAGTAACTATTTTAAACAAACTATTTTCTGAAAACTACCGTATTTTGAATTTTTAAATGACATTTTCACATTGATTATTTTTAAACTGAGGTTGATTCATTTAAGCAATAGACCACAAGTTTCTATGGGTTTAAGCTGATAAACTACGCAGGATGTCAGTAGAACACGAGAAGAATTTGTAAGCCACGAGCCGCAGGCGAGTGGTTTACGAATTCTTCGAGTGTTCTACCAATATTCCAAGTGGTTTATCAGCCTATAACTCATAGAAAACTTGTGGTCTATTGCTTTTATATAATAATTAATTCAGAAGACGCGCGATTTTTCCGTGGGTTTATCGGCACAATAACCCACAGCTGATTGACCAATCAGAGCGCGCGCATTGATTTGGTTATTATATAATACCTTTTCATGCATGTTTCATAATTATGGGCATTTGCAAATTCGCTATGTCATTTATACATTGATTTTTTTAAAGTATATATTAATCATCTTTGTCTTTCTTTTAGAAGCAAAGTCTTTCCGTTGGCAGATTAGTACATGAACAAAAAAAAAACAAAAACAAAAAAACAAAATTAAAGATATAGAATAGTTATTAACAGAGACTGAATATCGCTCCGAGTTGTAGTTTTGGCGCTGTTTCCTGCGGGACGGATGTAGAAGCTCTCGTAAGGTCTCAAATGTTTGGCTCACTGCCCCTGGAGAGTACAATAGAGCAAACATCAGAAACAATGCCCCTAGCCAGCCCTAAAACAATAACAGCTGAATTAATGATAAAACAAAAGCAGGTTGCGACAGAGGCTACACTAGTGTTTCTTGCCGTTACCCGTTAATGGCTTTCAACTTAGAAATGTGTCGGTCGCAACAAAATCTCAGTATGTATGAAATAAAAAAAATCACATAGTGGACGAAAGTGCTTGAAGCATTGTTTAAAATACGAGCAGGGGCGTTTTATAAGGCCTAGGTTTAAAATCACGAGGAACAGCGGAGTGGCTCTACACCCGATAAAACAAGAGCTTCAAGTTTTTTTGAACGGCTTGAAAGACATTTTTGGAAAAGTGTGGGTCAATAGACAATTATGCTTTTGTGAACGTTGGAAATTAGCATACCAGAATGACATTAGGCATTAAATTGGTATGCAATATATTCAAATCTCACACATACTTTAAACTCTTCTGCTTCTAACCGAAGAAGATATGGCGTCCTGTTCCAGAGCTCGTAGGCCTTAAAATGCCGCGAAAGAGAGGAACCTGAACCAGAATACTACCCTTTGTCTAGCAATCGAGAATTGCGCCTTCAATATTGACAAATCTTATGTTCAACGCTTAGACACTGATACAGCCAATACGACGGCTGAGTCATTGAACGTTTGGCTTGTTAAATTGGTGGAAGAACTGTGCAAAGATAATGGCGAAAGGTATCCTCCCTGATCGCTGTACAGTGTTGTTTGTGCGATAAGTTCAAAATAATAAAAATAACAAAAAAAAAAACTTTACATATGTAGCCACCATTTATTAACTGAGTTGCTCTGTTACTAATTAATGACTATTGATAAGTCACATACAATGTCTTTATATCTGATAAAACAGACCATACTAATAAGGAAAAGGTTCATCGATACAAAATCCCTGCACGTGATGTATTATTGAGTATTTGAAAGGTCAATGGGCTTCTGAATTGTTATGGATTTCTGAATGATTATTATTTCCTCGTTACGATGCATTAAAAACTTACTCGTTTTGCTGCGGTCACTTGATACATTGCAACTCGTAACTAATAAAAACCTTCGTGCGCACTCCCCATGGAATAATCTCTCTTTTTGCGGAGGTTTTGCGGATTGACCTGGTAGTGTAGTGGTGCAATCGGGATTGTTATCAATAGGATGTTATCACGTATATTATTATACATCAGACTCACTATGAAAAATCTGATTGGTCGAGAGCATTCAATCAATTCACAATTGCTTAGGAACTTGACATAATAAATGCAATATTTGCTGCAGATATTGCATTTATCATGTCAAGTTCAACGTCTGCCTGGTTACTAAGCCCCTCGGAGTGTTCTCCTCAGAAACAAAATTGCTGAACGCTTCGCTTCTGTTTCTGAGGATAAATTATGTGAAAAATGTATAATAAAACAATTATTGAATTCGGTTTTGGCATGATATCATGAATTATCAAAACCTCGTGTCTGTGTTATCTGCCTCAGCCGTCGGCTTTGGCAAATAACACAGACCTTGGTTTTGATAATTCATGATATCATGCTCAACCTCATCCAATAATTGTTTATTATATGATTACAAACCGAATTGGACTCCACTTAGTCCTATTACCAATACTTATCTTTTCCCTTTCTATGTTGGCTAGCATTTATTAAATTCTGTCTATTAACTTGCTGTTTCTCTTTGCTAGTAACTCTGGTCACTTTCGATTGAACGATATTTTGCTAATTTTGGCTTTATTAGTTTTCATATTTTTTTTTTCCTTTTGTTTCATAGGCCCTTCTCCAAAATGGTAGCCGAAAATTCAAATAAGTCAAAATTAAAAACGTATACCAGCACTAGAAAGAAAACCTTTACTCTAGTCACTCTGCAAAGGTTCAGCATTTCAGGTGTAATGTCAGCTGAGAAAATGTAAGTTGAAAATTGAAAAATTTACAGACGTCTGTATGACTGGGGGTATATCGGCCAGCCCCTCCAGCCGCTCTCTCTGCGCGGTCCTCGTGTGGTGTAACTAGTCCAAAAATGTTGACAGATGTGAGCGATCATAGAACTAAAAATAACCTTATACATTTCTAACGAAGTTAGTGGAAAAATAAATTTGAACATAAAAGAGTAGTTGGAAAAAAACTGCAGATAACTTGTGACAAATTCGTTACAAAATTTCACACAAAGACAAATCAATGTAAGCGCAGTAATGACGTAAACTTAAAACTAAAATAGAGATTTAATATCAAAGCAGATATAGAATTCAATGCAACCTGCCCCGTTATTAGTTTCCAGAATGGAGTCACGTCCGCGACTTAAATAGGTGTAGATTTAAGTATTTGCATGGACTTTTTCTAAAAGCATAGCTATAGGGAAAGTTTTTCTCCCCCACCCTCCCCCTCCCATCCACACACTTTACCCCTCCCATTTTAGGAGCACTATCGGTTGTACTTTATATCATGCCTAGTGTCAGGTAAGGGGTGTTTTCCCTCGAGCTTGAATCTATCTTAAAATATACCATTACTTTACTGAGTGACCAAATTGTGGCAAAGACTTTTGACAGTCTAGTTTCCTTCCCAGCAAACTGAGCTTGAAAACGGTGCATGGGGCATAAATGCCCTTTGTGGACATTGCTGATGGAGACGGACGAGACAACTTACATATCCATATAATTGGAGTACCGAAATGTTCGTCAAAACATTTTTTTCAGTAAGCAATTGTTACCTTTCAAAACGATTCCTTTTTTTTATTATTATTTTTTTAACATTACAATACTGTCTCGTTACACTACTAAAACTTCATAAACCTACTTACAGTGTTTTTCCGCTACTGTTACACCACAAATTACACAAATTACTCAACCAGGCTAGTTACAGAGCTGTTAACTGCGCATACTACTACAATGTTAATAAAGTATAGCTACTACACGATAACGTATCGATTTTTTTTAGAAATATATTTTCTTATGATTTTTCATTCTTTCCATAAAAAGTAATCCTATCTCTCTTTTAGCGATATAACATTCAATGCGTTCTTTATGTTTCAGTTTGACGATGAATTGAGAAAAGAGAGTCTTAGATTTGCTTAGTCGACTTGAATAGATTACTTGCTTACCACTAATAAGGACGTGATTAATAAAAAACCAATGCGGACTTTCATTCGTATAACCTAACATGATCTCGCTATCCTTTAGCTCAATGATTGCAATATTTGATTCACAGTCCAACCAGGAAACAATTTGCATCCAAATTTTTTTTTTTTTAGCTCAATCGACAGTGTAAGAACAAATACTCGAGGCATTCTTTATACTCTTCACAAAACGTACAAAAATAAGTGTCTGATAACTCTTTTTTTAAGACTCCGTTGGTACATGCAATATAATTAAGGTAATTCCCCTGAAATAAAACTGACAATATATTTTCGTGCAAATTTTGCCCACTAAATATTTATCATATGAGAACTTCAATTTTGAAATAAAAAAGGGGGGCCCATATATGGCCATACTCATTAAGGAGCACTGGGGCATTGAAAATGACCCATTTTGGCATTATTTAACGCTTATTACAAGAACGCATTCCCAGTAATAATTGTAAATTTTTGTGACCGAGACTCGTAAGAACACGCATTAAACTGGAGTCAATGCGTTGTATCGGACACAAATAAACTTTTTAAGTCTGATTTAGACAGAAAGCTGAATCCTTGATTAAAATTTCAACCAAATTTCTTGACATGGTTACCATAGGGCAAAATAGAAAAGACCACAGTTTACTTGCTATTTTCGCTATTTATTCAATTTTCAGCAATAGAAATAAGATCAGTCTTTCCTCAAGCAAAGTTTATGATAAGTTGATTACAATGACTGGAAAAAATATTGGGGTGCCCATGCTCGTTGGTGAGTTATAGCCATTTTTCAACTAAAAGAGCTCAATATTAAGGCAAATCCGCCATGTTTTCAGTGTGCACGTGCACGAGAGCGCGCTAAATGACGCCATAAATTATGCGCAGAAAGGATGCGCAGTGCAATTGTGAGGAATAACCTTAAGCAATTTGTATTGAAAAAATCTCGTTCTTGTATCCAAAGTCACTTTTTGTGGGATTAAATAAATCTGTTTCCAGTTAAAATCTTGGTCGTCGTATATGGAGTTGTATTTTACCCTGGCCGAGTAGGGTGAACGCGTATTTCCTTTACAATAATCCAGTAAAGCTTTTTACTGGTGAGTAGAGTAAAGTTGATATCACTAGTCATTGAGTAATAAATTAATTCTGTGAAATCAGTTAAGTCTGAATCTGCGATTTGAGAGTAACATGTATTTTCTGAGTTTAACAATGCCCTCCATGATTCCGGGAGTGCTTTTAAAAGTCCTAGTATCAAAAGATAATTATTTCAGTTAAGGTTTTTCTATGAAAAAAAAAAATCCAAGGTATGGTATCGATACGAATATGTTTATTATTCTAAAGTATCTCAGTGTTGGATAATGTGGTCGCGCGAAGATGGGTGTTTCTCGGTGAGTGTAGCCTAAGCTTCAAAACACTCGTAATAAAAATTTGAAAGGGATTTAGGTAGGTCAGCAACGTGATAATTGCAATGAAGAAGGAATTTATCCCAGTAGTTTTTAAGATGAGCGAGAGAATTAATTTCCATGGAGTGTGATAATTTTTAATAACTTTTTAACGCACAGAATAAATTCCTAGAATTTTCCTAGATTTTTTAACCGTTTCTATGTCCAAGCTTTCATTTCAATTGTGGCTGCTACCAAGCCAGTAAGATTTCGTTTTGTCTCTGCTAAGTTTCAAGGCGGAACACCCATCGAATGCTTTTAGAGTACTAAAGAGGTGTTGTAAAGAACTTTTGTCCTGCGAAAATGCTGTCAACTCGTCGGCAAAGGCAGCAAGTTTAACCTCCGTGTTGTCCATCTTAATGCCTTTAATGCAAGGGTCGTTTCGAGTTTTTATTAGAAGGTCCAAAGCTATAATGAAAAGGTATAGCGGCAAAGGATCTCCTTGTCTAACACCTCTTTCGACTTTAAACATTGGTGTTGAGAAACCATTGATTGTGACACAACTTGACATGTTTAATTTGTGTGAAAAAACAGAGATCCAAATAATAATTATAGCTATCCTTGAATCCTAGGTAGCATTAAAATTGCCAGCTTTTCCTTCCAGCGGTAAGTACATTTTATATACGTCCCTGAGCTATGCCGAGCGTGACGGTCACATACTTCCATGTTCTTTGTATTACTGACCATTGTTTTCCTCGAAGTCGGTATAATGATGTAGATCTAAAGCGTCCTCTTAACTAGTGAGACAATCTCAGATAGTGCAGAGTGTTATGCAGGACTGTAAGTACGTTTTGAGTCACCTGCTGCCTGTATGTAACTTGTTAGTTCAAGGACCAAAAATAACTTACAATCACAGTTTGTCAAGACGGTTTTAAATTTTACTGTGGTGTTTTAAGTTGAAATTCGTTCATTCTAAATTCATTCATACGTTGAACTAGCAAACGTGATACTTTTAGTTTTTCAACGCCAACATTTGTACTTGATACTTTTGTTTTCCTCGCAAGTTTGTAACATGATACCCTTGTTTTCTCAAAAACATACAAAGAAGATAAGCTCGCTTTTTTCCTGAGAAAAATGAAATCATGTTATTAACTTATGAAAAAAATGGAAGAGGAATGATTTTGTTTCAATGTAGAGGCAAATTTTCATATCATCGATAAACAATTACTAATTTAATTAGCAAATAGTCGCGTCGTGTCTCAGAATAGCAGGTTCTTTAATATTAGGTTGCCACCGTTGGTGTTAAAAGTAAACCAGTTCAAAATACAAAATGATGTCGATTAATACAACCAAAAAGCGTTTCAACTTGACCGATGTTATATCCTACATCGGTGAACGAGTCCCCTCAAAGACTGACTAAATTTATTTGCGGTTTCCGTAAGCGCCACGGTGTCTACAGCAATATTTGAGAAGTGTCTTTTGTCACGACATTACTAATTTTAATGCCGCTAACACGGAAATGTTTCGGGTGAATACATTTGTGAACTTCTTGTTCTCTTTCATAGGAGAGAAAATAAACAAGCGGCTGAAGAGGTTCATTCGTTTAAAGCTTAGCAAAGACGAAATAGTTGAAAACAGCACACGGCATTTTTGAACCGAGCTAGGGATGATTCCAAAAGATACGCTGTCACACAAAAGCGTCCTTTGCACTAAAAGGGGGAACTGATATTACCCGAAATGTAACTGCTATCGCCCGTTAAGACGAGAGTGTGGTATGGCACGTATGAATCTGAACTCGAGAACGGATTGTATCTTGCTGACAATGCTAGAGCGCATGCGTCTTACATATTGTGTTCAACCACAAGGAAAAGCACTGAACGTTCGTGAATAATTGTGTATGAAATGTATCGTTTACCTAACATATAGTTAACACTAACGCTAATCAATCTGCGCATGCGTTTCGTGTAAATCGCTTTTGTTCTTAAGAGAATAGTACCACTAGGATAACAAGAGAATATTGGAACCATATATAGTTTTGTGACGTTATACATGAAGAAATATAAGTATAGTACATTTTACGTAGCAATCAAAGGTACCTACCCCACCCCCTCAAACAAGGCTAATTAATTAATTGAAATTAATTAATTAAACAAACAGTAAAGATTACACCTTATTGCCTTAGTGCTTTAGCGACGTCAACCCCCCAAACCATCCCAATAGTGCACTCTGCACTAAAAAGGTTTATAGAATCACCCTTTTAGACTACTCTCGGCACACATACAAGTATGAACAGTAAACGGTGGTGATCAGGGGATCCACAGAAGGACTGATAAATGCTTCGGCCATTTTGTGTTTACAACAGGTGTTTTTGTTCCCAATCTTTGCGTGAGTATCACATCACGATTCCCGTGATACAGATTGGGAACTAAGGGTGCGTTTCTTTAAGATAGTCCCCAAAGATTGGATTCTTAAGATTAGAAAGAATCCGAAAATGAATTTTGCGTTTCTTTACTAAACAGATCAATCCTATATCTCTCGGATCATGGTGCGTCAAAAGAATCGAAGAATCCACTTCCGGAGTGACGGTCGCTTAGGAGTAATCTCGTGATGCGTGATTAGCTGATTTTATTTTCCGTGAAACGTGGATTTAGGAAATTATTCCATTACCAGAAATCCGAGTCACATCACGTCACGAATACCGCACGTCAATCAAATAGAACTTAAAAAATGGCTTCCCGATGTTATAAAGAAATGTATGGGATCTAAAACAAAATCTCAATTTTGGCCTGTTTAAATATATTAAATTCTATGTACCGACCTTTTGCTGATAAATAATATGCAACTGCACTACGAAGCGAAGGTTTTTTTACTGTTTCGTTTATTCTTCGAGCCGCCAACTAGCACCAAAATAACAAAGATTTACGGCTGTGCTTGCTTACTAGTTTCATCAAAATCATTCACTTACCTTGACTTCAAAGCTTTGAGCTGTCCGTGTGTTTCATGCTTCCATCGGTGCCGACCCCTCAAAATGTTCTTCAAATCACGATCGTTTTAAGCAAGTCAAATAAAGCCTTTCATGATAAAACAGCAGGCCGCCAATCGGCATCGAAAAAAGGGCTTAATCACGAATGGATATAGCCTTCCTCTGGGCGCACAAATGTCCTGCAGGATGCGAAGAAACTCGAAGAACAACCATTTTCCATCGCGCAAAAATCCACCATATTTACTTCAGCTTAGCCTCCTGGCAGTTTCACATGTTCTACCGCTGTCTAAGTATCTACAGGCTCAAAAATGCGAGAAATCGCGCGAAATTACGAATGGTAATATATGGGAAGACTTAATTCACTTATTGAATTCCGGCACTGAGGATGTCTCATGTTTTGCTCGATTTCGAAAAGAAAGCCCTTGATTTTAAGCTTCAAGTCACTGATTCCCCGTTGTCTTATATACATCAGCAGCACAGTAGAGAGTTGAAATTGCTCTGTCAATATACATCCCATATCCAATTCTGAAGAAATGGCATGAGCTTGTTGGAATCAAAGACGAGAGAGGAAATGAGTTGAACTACATTGACCTTCTTAATTTTTGGATTCCTGGTCAATGGTTCAAAGTAAGTAAGGACAACAGATCAAGAATCCAAGGAAGATCTTTGCTTTTTCCTATTCTCGGCATACAATATATCAACAGTGCTTAACCTGTGAAGCACATCGTAAGAAACCGCTTCCTTTCGGACAGAGCGATAAGCGCCGCCATATTAGATTTTATTGTTCTAGAGTGTAACATGATATACCGCTGACATTTTTTAGCGGGCTCGAAATGTCCGTGATTTCTGGTAATGTCTTCGTGACTCGT
>JAHPZR010011151.1:30000-37500 GCA_019787425.1 Platygyra sinensis | reverse complement strand
TGTCATACCTTTAACTGTATCTTAGTCACTTTTTGGAAGTGTCCGGAGGCTATGTAGAATTCCAGTAGTTTTAAGAAGTAGTATTAATAAAATATTTTATGAAAAGAAACTGAACTATTGATGGATGCACAACATAACAGCAAATCGCAATGCGCAATTATGTTATAAAATATATGTACAAATTCACGCCACCAATGAATCAATTGTAAACATTGTAATATATAGATTTAGCCAAGCCTTAAAGTGGAGGTCCTGGGCCAGGTTGTTCAAATCAGGATAAGCTAATCCAGGATGAGTGAGAATTTTTGAGTTTTGTAACATTGCATGCCAGTGAGGTTTTCTGTTTACATTGTTTGGGCTTCTGTTTTGAGTTTCAATAATCTCAAACCACATAACATGAAAGCAATGAAATTGTTAATACCTTCTAAACAACCCAGTGCTGATTAGCAAATTAACCTAACTTGAGCCCATAATCAAAGCAAAAACCAGTATTTGGTCAGCAGTCAACCTTTTTTAACAAAAGCATGTGCCCTTGATGAGCTCAAAACCTGAGCTAGTGATATGGTCACATGATACTGGTCAGCAGATACCTTGTTTTGACAGCTGTCAACTGACCACAACACGAATTTTCAATATCATCTTTGATTAAACCAACGCTGTATGGCTTGGCTTTAGATGAAGTATGGCAACCATGTTCCACTGAGTTGGCATCGATCCACACCAATAACAATGTTGGCCATGAAAAGAGTTGTATGGTTTTCAATTTCTATGCATGGATGTTGTTGTTTCTATAGCTATGGGGCTCTGATTTGTGACAGCCAACAGAGCTCTGCTTGAAAACGATAACATTCTATCATGGCTCCAAGGCTTTCAGGTCAAAATTGATTTTTTTTTAAGTTTCTTTTGTCCCTAAACCCCTATATCAAATTGATGCTTATAGAGCTGGTTATCAAACTAGAGACCAAGAGTTTTGAAATGAAATGCCCCCTAATAGGAGCATGCAAATCATCTGTAGAGCTACAGGTCAATGCATCTTTTCACCACTCTAATTTGTTAATAAGGTTCCAGTCCCAAAGCGCTTAAACACTGTACTGGTATCTGCAATTTGCCATAGTCAATTTCAGTGAAAGGTTAAAGAACATCTTTTAAATAGGTTTACACAAAACTAGTGATAGCACAGAAATCACTTTTGGGAAAAGTATTGCAAAATAAGATGTTGTTATTTACATGTCAAATTGGCTACATCGCTAGACATCCATCAAATAATTCAGAAAGTTAATAATGTCATTGTGTGCCATTTAGCACTCTTAGGGGGTAAAGGGTTAAGACACCTCAAGAGGCGTATGGTAATGCGTAAGAAATATTTAAAAACAAAGTGATTCTAAATTATATCCTCATTCTAGATCTAGACTACTTAATAATATCACTCAAGACTGCATACCTTTCATGACCTAAGGGCCAGATCAAGATCAGACCTACTGACTGTTCTTTAAAAAGAGGAAGCTCGGGAATATGGCAGGGCAGTCACTAAGTTATTAGTCACCTGTAGCCCTATTCTCCACACTCATAGCCAATTTATAATAATAATTATTATAATAATCATCATCAACATCATCATCATAATCATAATGATGACTTTATTACAGATTTTTATCTCAGTCTACATTTTACCCCAGTCTGCAGCCCATAGTCTGTGTTTTAGGCTGATGATTTTCAAGTTGATTTCCAGTAAAGTGAAAGTGAAGTCTGAACATCTTTTTACATTACTAATTATATCACAAAAAATAGCCACAGAATGATTAAAATAGAACAGCTTGAGTGTTGGAATTTTGTAAGCAGTACCATCATTCAGAGTAAATGATGCACTCATAAATTACTATCTTTAGAACATAAAGGAAAAAGATTCTACTCCCCTAATATATTTAAGTCTTTGGTGTTAAAGTTAAATTTTTAGTTTTTAAATTTCAATTTCAATTTTTATGGTTTTCTAATCCCCTCCATAACAGATTGAATAAAGGACTAAATCTTTCCAGATGTGGCAGAAATAATTTTGAATGAATCTGATACAAAGGGTCATCAGTTATTTAATCATTACAAGTCCACAGTGAACTAAACTAAATTGGCAAAAGGAGCTATTTATGGTATTGTTTTGTAAGCTGTCCCCTCCATGGCATGCAAAATATTGTGGAATTACCCTAGGGGTAATCAAATTTCTCTTAGTCCCAGGTTAGAATTTAGGTGTACATGTAGTTTTAACAAATTAGGTGGCTGTTCTGTTATTTTTGTCACAGTAATTTAATAGTTCTTACCGCATAATATTATTTTGAAATTAATTTGTTTATTTATACTTTTATTCTGTTTGCAGAATGCGAATAAAAATGGTTACAATTTATTGGTTCTATTTGAAGGTTCTATTTGGTTTTACATGCAGGTTGTGCTAGATACATGCAGTACAAAGGTAACTGGAGTCAGTGGGAATACCATTTCACATTTGTACTATCCTTGTCAGCAAAACTCTATACTAAATATTTGTTGCTTGAATAAAACAATAACAGCCCTCAATCAGTCTATATTCATTGCAGTTTTGTATACATTTACGTTCTAGAATCTGCTTCATTTTTGGACTGTTTGTACTTAGGCCAGTGTACAAGATTGTTTAGTCCATTAAAAGGCCAATCACTCCTATGACATTGTGCAATTGAAGTGCATGTTACCTATTAGTTTTTGGAGAGCCTTACAGTCAAACTCACGAAACTGTGAATGCCTAAAATGCGTCCGGAATGTTTATTGTGTTGCAGGTGTAACCAATCATGGGCAAGATCTTCAACCACAGAAAACAAAGAAACATGTAAAATTTTCATCGGTCATGGAACAAATTTGTTCAATTTCAAAAGGACTCAAAATAGATCCTCTGTTTCAGTTATACAATAAATTAGATAATTGCTGATAAAGGCTTTTTAAACACAAGCAAATAACGTCTGAGATATCTTTAACGTGAGAACTTTTTCCTCATAACCAATGTGCTGGGCTGATGCAACGAGTGGCTGTTGAATCACCCACGCATGAGCAATCAAAATCAGTACTCTTATTTTGTTTCATTATTTTGATAACAACAAAAAGCGACAAGTGGTATTGATGAAAATTGAAATCTTCCATAATTGTATTTTGTAATATGTGAATCAAGTGCAAATTTATTTGGGAAGGAACAGCAGAAAATTGAGGTCTTTAATGTTTGCCGCAGCTAAATGCAAAATTAGCAAACATTTGCATTTAATGTTGTAAATCTTTCCCAGGTGCTTAGATCACTGAACCACTTTGCCCAAAGGATTATAATAATTTGCTAACATGGAGTCGCTAGATTACCAATTGAAAATGTGATACCAAGGTAAGCGAACCAACAAAATTTTAAATATTTATTTCATCCCTATTTATAGCAGTGTCAAATTAATTGCTACATCACATGAGTAAGTGCAGTACGAGTCAGCGTGATTCTTGTGATCTACATGTAAAATCCCACAAACTAAATACTGGATGTGGTTCTTGATACAAAATGATACAAAATTAAGAATTATTTTGACTTTCAGTAATAATAAATATGTTAAGAGAGAGGGTGTTTCTTGGAACAAAGCAAAAACCAAAAGTATACAATCATGCATCTATAGTTCTGTGACCGATGCAATACATGTAAATCCATTTTCTGTGGTTTCTGTGGTTGAATTAAGATCTCACTTGTGATTGGTTAGATACACAATAAACCTTCCAGACATATTAAAGGTGTTCACGGTTTTATGAGTTTGACTGCAATTTAGTATTTTACGATAACTGCAGAAATTCACGCACGCTCATTGGCTAATTTTTATTCTCCATATGCCGACATACACATAATTTAAAATTCATGCAACGCGTCAGCGAGCAAGAGCTGGCAATTCGACAATTTGTTATCATAAAAAACAAATTGATGTCAGTTTTTTATGCGTATGTCCTGTTATTGATAATGAATTTCGTAATAACATTGTCAAAGTAGTCTGCGGATCCACTCGGCTATCGCCTCGTGGATCCACAGCTACTTTGACAATGTGATGACGAAATTCATGATCAATAACAGGACAGACGCATAAAAAACTGACGTCAATTTGTTAATTTCCTTGCAAAGTAGTGTTTCTGTGTTTTAGGACACATTAGTGGAAAATTTTGCTTGAACCCCTAACAAGTAAGCTTCTCTTTTTCAAGATATGCATCTATTTATCGCACCCACCTTAGACTTGGTCTTTCTTGTTTAAGAGAATATTAATTTGTTTAAAATTAACCATTGTGCATCGCTTTTTTGCAAATGCTGTCTGACTCTGATTCAGTGAAACTCTTCTTTTTCTTTTGCCCCAGGTATGCTGCTCAAAGTTATGTCCTCCTTACCTCTGCTGCTAGTATTCTCGTTGAAACGTGGTCATTAGGCAGCAATGCTAGGAACATTAATTTTTCATTGTACTGAGCTCTGTAAATTTGTGCAAAATATTTTGGCCAATGTCTGAAGCTTGTGAAATTGCACAGCCTGTAGACCTAAAACTTTGAAAAGTGTCTTCTTTATCTATCAAATTAATTTGTTATTGTGTGACAGTGCAAACAAGGAATACAATCTCTAGACCTCTGTCTGCTTTTTTTCCAATTTAACAATTAATTCTAAAAAGATCTTCCTTTTTTGCTGGGGCAATGTCCTCCATTATTGCAATAGGCCTGTTAGGAAAACTATTTCAAATATTATCCTTGCAACCTTTGGAATATATTATGATGACACTTCAGTATGGACTGAAGAAAAGAGTTACACGTACACTTTTGCAGTATCTAAAACCTGTTTGCATTCCATCTATTGGCTTTGCTTTTCTCCTCAGTTTGTGCTGAATGCACTGGTGCAAATACAGACATCCTCATCTTCCCTTTAGGTCTTAAAACTGTTTACGCTCCAGTTAGTAGCTTTTCTTTTATTGTCCTTAGTCTATATTGAATGTGCTGGCTATTTATACACAAATTGTGATGTCAGTGGCAAACATGCATGTTTACATCTTGGTAAACATGCATATCCAGGGCTGTCATTAAGGGCCGTAACCTGTAGCATTTGTTACAATGAGAATGATTGATTTTTCCTTGATGCTATGGGTGAAATTGCCTGTTGTCAAAAGACTTCACCCATGAAGTAAGCAAATATCACTGACCATGTATGACTTACATGTACCATTAATGTAAATTTGACAGATGAAGATCCACCTTTCAGTGGAAATACAGAGTGTACTGTAATAAAGTCATCATTATGATTATGATGTTGATGTTGATGATGATGATTATAATAATTTTATTATAAATTGGCTATGAGTGTGGAGAATAGGGCTACAGGTGACTAATAACTTAGTGACTGCCCTGCCATATTCCCAAGCTTCCTCTTTTCAAAGAACAGTCAGTAGATCTGATCTTGATCTGGCCCTTAGGTCGTGAAAGGTATGCAGTCTTGAGTGATATTAGTAAGTAGTCTAGATCAAGAATGAGGATATAATTTAGAATCACTTTGTTCTTAAATATTTCTTATGCATTACCATATGCCTCTTGAGGTGTCTTAACCCTTTACCCCCTAAGAGTGCTAAATGGCACACAATGACATTATTAACTTTCTGAATATTTGATGGGTGTCTAGTAGTGTAGCCAATTTGACATGTAAATAACAACATCTTATTTTGCAATATTTTTACCAAAAGTGATTTCTGTGCTATCACTATTTTTGTGTAAACCTATTTAAAAGATGTTCTTTAACCTTTCACTGAAATTGACTATGGCAAATTGCAGATACCAGTACAGTGTTTAAGCACTTTGGGACTGAAATCTTATGAACAAATTAGAGTGGTGAAAAAATGCCTTGACCTGTAGCTCTACAGATGATTTGCATGCTCCTACTAGGGGGCATTTCATTTCAAAACTCTTGGTCTCTAGTTTGATAACCAGCTCTATAAGCATCAAATTGATATAGAGGTTTAGGGACAAAAGAAACTTAAAAAAAAATTCAATTTTGACCTGAAAGCCTTGGAGCCATGATAGAATGTTATCGTTTTCAAGCAGAGCTCTGTTGGCTGTCACAAATCAGAGCCCCATAGCTATAGAAACAACAACATGCATGCATAGAAATTGAAAACCGTACAACTCTTTTCATGGCCAACATGGTTATTGGTGTGGATCGATGCCAACTCAGTGGAACATGGTTGCCATACTTCACCTAAAGCCAAGCCATACAGCGTTGGTTTAATCAAATATGATATTGAAAATCCGTGTTGTGGTCAGTTGACAGCTGTCAAAACAAGGTATCTGCTGACCAGTATCATGTGACCATATCACTAGCTCAGGTTTTGAGCTCATCAAGGGCACATATTCTTTTTAAAAAGGTTGACTGCTGACCAACTACTGGTTTTTGCTTTGATTATGTGCTCAAGTTAGCTTAATTTGCTAATCAGCACTGGGTTGTTTAGAAGGTACTAATAATTTCATTGCTTTCATGTTATGTAGTTTGAGATTGTTGAAACTCAAAACAGAAGTCCAAACAATGTAAACAGAAAACCTCACTGCAATGTTACAAAACTCAAAAATTCTCACTTATCCTGGATTAGCTTAATCCTGATTTGAACAACCTAGCCCAGGACCTCCACTTTAAGGCTTGGCTAAATCTATATGTTACAATGTTTACAATTGATTCATTGGTGGTGTGAATTTGTACATATATTTTACAACATAATCGCGCATTGCGATTTGCTGTTATGTTGTGCATTCATCAATAGTTTTTCATAAAATATTTTATTGATACTACTTCTTAAAACTACTGGAATTCTACATAGCCTCAGGACACTTCCCAAAAGTGACTAAGATACAGTTAAAGGTATGACAGAAGTACAGTATTAAAACAGCATACGGGAATGAAATGAGATCCATTCTCTGCCACAAAAGTGGAACAATCACAATGACTAAATCAATCAGTCTGGCATAAATGTCAAAATAATAACAACATTTTATTGAGGAATACTTACATGTAAGCTTTCAATAATAATTCTATAATTCAATTTCAATAAGTGATGTACTTTTTTTCTCCACTAAGACTGTGGACTACAGGAACTGTCAATTTACTGTGTGACTCAATTAGTTATAAAATTATGTCAAAAATGATAAGTAACCTCTAAGTAAGTTATACTATGTATACTCTCAAGGTTTTATGCAGAGGTACATTTGGTCAGCCAAGCTTATATATGCTTATAACATTGATAACATTACAGCTAAATGGATAAGAAATATATCCTAAATGCACCAGGGTTGAACTCATAACCCACCCAAAAAAATTGAAAAATGAGGACGGTGTTTCCCCAACCCAATACAGTGGCATTAATAAAATCAAATAGCAAATCAAACTCAGTGCAGAGCTTTCTTTGAATGCAGGATCACTGATTGGTGCAGAGAAAAATAGTTCATGTTGCAAGAGGG
>JAHPZR010011151.1:22500-25000 GCA_019787425.1 Platygyra sinensis | reverse complement strand
AGTTTAAAATAGGTCACTTGTATTCTCATGGGAGTCTCCAAAGGACAAATTTCGAGAGAAGACTACGATGCTGAGCAGACGTTTTCGAAATTCGCGTTTTACGACTACTTCTAAACTTTGAAATCTCTTGAAAATTTCTATGACGCTTTAAGGAATATGAAATTAAAATATTCGTATGGTATATTAAAACCTAGCAGTTGAATGAAGAGAAATCATGCCTCAAAGTGCGCTAAGATCGATTTTTCATATATCCAAGATGCTAACAAAGTCAATTTTCACGGCAAATTTGCGACCTCCTCTGAAAAAGCCAGAGCAAAGCGAGAACTATACACTGTTCAATTAACCTTTCTTCTTTAAAAACCATATGGTAATAGTAGCTTTTGAACAGCAGTTAATCCGTAGACGAGTAGTACGTAAGCCCTCCTTAACACTTTCAGCCTTTTTTTTTCTCTATTGTTCGACGATCGTTTTCTAATTAGCTTTCAAATTTAGTGCCGGAGTCTTACCCAAAGTTCCGGATATGTCGCTGAATTCTGGGCGATGTATTAGTTTCATCTAGAGGTAGGATAGAGTTTTCTTTTCTTCTTTTCTTCTTATTAATTTATTTAGTTTATTTATTTATTTATTTATTTACTATTTATTTATTCATTTATTTATTTACTAAATACTTATCCGTAACGAAATTTCGTACAAGCAAAAATGTTCCAATTTTTTTTTTTTTTTTTGCCATCCCATGAAATTCGATGGCCTTTTCTCAAACTAAGCCAATATTTCCTCTTATATAATAACCAAATCAGTCAGCTATATATTATTGTGCCGGTAAACTCATGGAAAAATTCCGCGTCTTCTAAATTATTATATAAAAGCAGTAGAACACAAGCTTCTAGGGTTTATTTAACAATTAAAGAAGCCTAAGCCATGTATTACACTGTGATAAAACACGACAAGCATTTGAGAACACGAGGGAAATGTAGAAAGCACGAGCCGCAGGCGAGTGTTTTCTACATTTCTCGAGTGTTCTTAAATGTCTGGAGTGTTTTATCACAGTATAATACACGGCTTAGGTCTCTTCCTTTGCTTTCTGATAGAGATTTTACGCGCGCGAAACAATAAAACACGCTTTTTCATGTTTTATACTCTGATAAAACATAGGTTTTTGACCAATCAGAGCGCGCGCAGGGTCCTATCTATGTTATAAATGGTGATAAACCACTTGGGATGTTGGTAGAACACTCGAAGTATTGGTAAATCACTCGCCTACGGCTCGTGGTTTACGAAATCTTCTCGTGTTCTACCAACATCCCGCGTGGTTTATCAGCCTATGAATCATAGAAACTTGTGGTCTATTGCTTAATTAAAAGATTAAGCAATTAAATAAAGGCGGGGTTTCTTGTGTGATCATGGTCCCATGTTCCCTCACACTGTAATTTATTTACTGTAGACCTATAATGGTAAACATTTGTGAACATAAAAACAACATAATAAAGATACATTTAAGACTTAATTATATTGCATTAAAATACGTACAGATATTTTACATGAGTGGTAAAGCTCTGATTTGAAATAATGTGTATCTGGTTATGCTGCAAACTCCTAGAAATTGACGAAAATATAATTATTCTGTGGTGTCATCTTTTAACAAGCTTGCACTTTAATAATTCTTTCTATATTACTTGCTTAATAAGGAACTGGCACGAATAGCAAATCAAGGCACACGGTCTACTTCAGTTATCCTATGAAAGCTCGTCTAAGATAAAGATACTCACAAAACGTCCCGCGCAAAGCAACAACTTTCTGGTAATTCGTCATTTTCGTTATAAGAAAGATCTCTGAAATTAAAAAAAAAAAAAAAAAAACATAGTGACAGCAATGCGAAAGAAAAAAGAAATGGAAAAACACTCCTACAAAAAAAAAACGAAGCAAAATCAACGCCAGGGTTAGAAAAAAAAAACACTTTGTTAACTAATAGTAGCTTCGAAACTTAAAAAAAAAGATCGTTTTTAAAGTAAGTCCGTTGTAGTGGCATGCACCTTACTCTCTCTTGACAGTCAGGCCCCTATTTTTAACTTTTCTCTTGGAAGAAGGAAAACCGCTCTTTTAACATTTTTTTTTTTTTATCTTTTCTTGAAATATCACGAAACAGTCCACAAATGCTTATTCAGATAGCTACTGGACTTTGTTCTCCTCAGATCTCGGGAAAAAAAAATACTAATGTCTCAAACCTTCTGGCCCTTTCTCGCCCTTTGTTCAACAACAGTAGCCGCAGTAGCCGCAACAAGAGCTCTTTAAAAGGGGGAAAAAAACTATAGGAAAGAAGAAAGGGAAGAAGAGCCCGTCCACATCACTAACAGTACTGGAATCTCTAAGTATCTCTCTCTTTAATTGCGGTACTTCCTCTTTAATTAGTGTAGGTAATTTTATGAATGCGAGTGCAATTCAGGATTTACCCTTCGAGTTATAATTGAAAATTCTCTCAAAATTGCACGAGCCTTTAAGCGAA
>JAHPZR010011151.1:15000-17500 GCA_019787425.1 Platygyra sinensis | reverse complement strand
GAATTCAGCTTTCTGTCTAAAGCAAACTTAAAAAGTTTATTTGTGTCCGATACAATGCATTGACTCCAATTTAATGCGTGTTCTCGTGAGTCTCGGTCACAAAAATTTACAATTATCACTGGGAATGCGTTCTTGTAATAAGCATTAAATAATGCCAAAATGGGTCATTCTCAATGCCCCAGTGCTCCTTAATGAGTATGGGCACCCCTCTTATCTTGAAATATGACGAAACAGTCCACAAATGCTTCTTCAGATAGCTACTGGACTTTGTTCTCCTCAGATCTCGGGAAAAAAAATACTAATGTCTCAAGCCTTCTTTCCTTTTCTCGCCCTTTGTTCAACAACAGTAGCCGCAGTAGCCGCAACAAGAGCTCTTTAAAAGGGAAAAAAAACTATAGGAAAGAAGAAAGGGAAGAAGAGCCTGTCCACATCACTAACAGAATTGGAATCTCTAAGTATCTCTCTCTTTAATTGGGGTACTTGCTCTTTAATTAGTGTAGGTAATTTATGAATGCGAGTGCAATTGAGCATTTACCCTTTGAGTTATAATTGAAAATTCTCTCAAAATTGCACGAGCCTTTAAGCGAATGCAATTAAAAAAGGTTTTCAAATATCACGCGTAGTGTAAATCCTTAATTACTGATACGATTACTCATTAATTATATGACTGAGACAATTACGAAAGGGTGCAGGGTAACCCAGCTCCATTGTAAACACGTCAACGAAGAAAAAACAACAGATATGTAACCTTAGCACTAGGGTTACCCTGCTTCCTTGTAAACAAGGCCTTAGTTAAGGTAATTCCCCTGAAATAAAACTGACAATAGATTTTCGTTCAAACTTTGCCCACTGAATATTTATCATATGAGAACTTCAATTTTGAAATAAAAAAGAGGGGTGCCCATACTCATTAAGGAGCACTGGGGCATTGAGAATGACCCATTTTGGCATTATTTAATGCTTATTACAAGAACGCATTCCCAGTGATAATTGTAAATTTTTGTGACCGAGACTCACGAGAACACGCATTAAATTGGAGTCAATGCATTGTATCGGACACAAATAAACTTTTTAAGTTTGCTTTAGACAGAAAGCTGAATTCTTGATTAAAATTTCAACCAAATTTCTTGACATGGTTACCATAGGGCAAAATAGAAAAGACGACAGTTTAGTTGCTATTGTCGTTATTTATTCAATTTTCAGCAATAGGAATCAGATCAGTCTTTCCCCAAGCAAAGTTTATGATAAGTTGATTACAATGACTGAAAAAAAAGTTGGGGTGCCTTGCTCGTTGGTGAGCTATAGCCATTTTCCAACTGACAGCGCTCAATATCAAGGCAAATCCGCCATGTTTTCAATATGCGCGTGCACGCGGGCGCGCTAAATGACGCCATAAATTATGCGCAGAAAGGATGTGCAATGCAATTGTGAGGAATAACCTTAAGAATTAAATTATTTTTGCTGTACCAATTATTTTGTTAAGGGGTCTTTTGGATCCATGTTTTGAAACCTATCTTAACTAAGTTCTGAATTACCACGTTTTCATGTCTTTTTTAAATATTTTTCGAAGAGTTATAACTCGTGCATCTTTCAGTGCTGAACTTTGTGACTTTAAAATCAATTTTGCTGACTTTCTGCCTTTTTCATACAAATGTTTAACGTCATTGCGGCGTGATATAACTTGATTTTCACCACAGTGACGATGAAGAATTTTGAACCCTTAAGGCCCGTTTACACAAGCGATTTTTGTCGCGGCAACTCGATGCAATTTTTGTCGCGCCAAAGGTTGCAACAAGTTTCAGAACATGTTCGAAACCCCTGCGATATCGCAGCGACAAATCGCACTGAAAATCGCACATAGTTCACACGTGCGATTTTGGAGTTGCAACCTTAAGCGCGACAGAAATTGCATCGAGTTGCCGCGACAAAAATCGCCTGTGTCAACGGGCCTTTACACCTCATTTGAAAACGTCCGTTGAACAAGTAGAAACGATTTTAGCGATCAATTGCACAAATAATCCATTGCGCGGTAGCATGGAAGTAACGAGATCAGATGCAGCTTTCTGATTGAGTACCGAGAGAGCAATGTGAAAATCCGGAGCCTTTTGCTAAAGAAATCGATTTACTTTACTTTTACTTGACTACGGTACGAATTCAGTACGCTAGCAGCCATAAGGGCTTTCTGCACTGACAAACACATCTTCGAAATGACGCCCAACAGTGAAACGAGACGCACCTATCCTGTCTGAATAAGATGGGGTTAAATTTTTGTGTACATCTACTCACAGGATCTCCAGATCAGTGATATGTTTGAAGATATCCTGAGGTAATTCCTTTAACTGGTTGTTTTGTAAGTACCTATCAACAAATAATCACAATCAGTGTCAATTCCACCACAAAGTTACTGTTCAACAGCATCCTATTTACAACTGACCAGCATAATTTTAGTTTCCGGGTTTTGTAATTCTTACCAAAAAATAAATATAATATTATTATCAAT
>JAHPZR010011151.1:7500-10000 GCA_019787425.1 Platygyra sinensis | reverse complement strand
ATTGTTTTGCGCGCGTAAAATCTATATCATAAAGCAAATGAAGAAGCCTAAGCCGTGTATTATACTGTGATAAAACACTCCAGACATTTAAGAACACTCGAGAGATGTAGGAAACACTCGCCTGCGGCTCGTGCTTTCTACATTTCCCTCGTATTCTCAAATGCTTGTCGTGTTTTATCACAGTGTAATGCATGGCTTAGGCTTCTTTAATTGTTAAATAAACCCTAGAAACTTGTGTTCTAATTGATTTTATATAATAATTTAGAAGACGCGCAATTTTTCCATGAGTTTACCGGCACAATAATATATAGCTGATTGATTTGGTTATTATATAAGAGGACAATTCATTGGCTTAGTTTGAGAAAAGGCCATCGAATTTCATGGGATGGCCAAAAAAAAAAAAAAAATTGGAACATTTTTGCTTGTACGAAATTTCGTTACGGATAAGTATTTAGTAAATAAATAAATGAATAAATAAATAGTAAATAAATAAATAAATAAATAAACTAAATAAATTAATAAGAAGAAAAGAAAACTATATCCTACCTCTAGATGAAACTAATACATCGCCCAGAATTCAGCGACATCTCCGGAACTTTGGGTAAGACTCCGGCGCTAAATTTGAAAGCTAATTAGAAAACGATCGTCGAACAATAGAGAAAAAAAAAAGGCTGAAAGTGTTAAGGAGGGCTCACGTTCTACTCGTCTACGGATTAACTGCTGTTCAA
Organism: Platygyra sinensis; assembly: GCA_019787425.1. Lineage (NCBI taxonomy): Eukaryota > Metazoa > Cnidaria > Anthozoa > Scleractinia > Merulinidae > Platygyra > Platygyra sinensis. Next base: position 9,272 of record JAHPZR010011151.1, on the reverse strand, counting down.
AAGCTACTATTACCATATGGTTTTTAAAGAAGAAAGGTTAATTGAACAGTGTATAGTTCTCGCTTTGCTCTGGCGCTTTCAGAGGAGGTCGCAAATTTGCCGTGAAAATTGATTTTTGTTAGCATCTTGGATGTATGAAAAATCGATCTTAGCGCACTTTGAGGAATGATTTCTCTTCATTCAACTGCTAGATTGTAATATACCATACGTCTCTTTACACATTTCAGCTGCTGGCAAGTAATTCCCAAGGTGGGATAGAGCTAACAATAGCGCTCCAAGTAAATGCGGGCCGTCCTGTTTACAGAAAGTTGAGCAAATTCGTGTGTAGCGATGTTTTTATTTGACAAGACGGACGACTAACAAAAACTTGTCTCAATTAGTGAAATAGTTTCATGTAAACAGGCGGTTTAGAAAGCTTTATCTGTGATCAGGCAAGGTTTTCTTATGAGTGTGAAATGCGGCGGTAAGGGACTCGAAATCGCAGGTTATGAAAACTGGTGCTCACCTGTGGTCAGTTAAATGTTTCGCGCTCACTTAAAACTCTTTGTCTTAAACGTGATTCTCGCGGGGCCCCTTAAATAGAGTGAACAAGGCGAAAACTTGGCCTAATCTTTTAGGTTCACTGCACTCCTAGTCTTCCTCTTTTCTAAAAGGGAAGCTAGATTTAAGCGATTTTAAAACATCGGCAGATCGGCAGAAATATTTCATGTTAAACGTGTTGCTCAAAGAACGAGTATATGCTAATATTAGCATATGCTAACATTCTCGCGGGAAGTTTAAAATAGGTCACTTGTATTCTCATGGGAGTCTCCAAAGGACAAATTTTGAGAGAAGACTACGATGCTGAGCAGACGTTTTCGAAATTCGCGTTTTACGACTACTTTGAAATCTCTTGAAAATTTCTATGACGCTTTAAGGAATATGAAATTAAAATATTCGTATGGTATATTACAATCTAGCAGTTGAATGAAGAGAAATCATTCCTCAAAGTGCGCTAAGATCGATTTTTCATACATCCAAGATGCTAACAAAAAATCAATTTTCACGGCAAATTTGCGACCTCCTCTGAAAGCGCCAGAGCAAAGCGAGAACTATACACTGTTCAATTAACCTTTCTTCTTTAAAAACCATATGGTAATAGTAGCTTTTGAACAGCAGTTAATCCGTAGACGAGTAGAACGTGAGCCCTCCTTAACACTTTCAGCCTTTTTTTTTTTCTCTATTGTTCGACGATCGTTTTCTAATTAGCTTTCAAATTTAGCGCCGGAGTCTTACCCAAAGTTCCGGAGATGTCGCTGAATTCTGGGCGATGTATTAGTTTCATCTAGAGGTAGGATATAGTTTTCTTTTCTTCTTATTAATTTATTTAGTTTATTTATTTATTTATTTATTTACTATTTATTTATTCATTTATTTATTTACTAAATACTTATCCGTAACGAAATTTCGTACAAGCAAAAATGTTCCAATTTTTTTTTTTTTTTGGCCATCCCATGAAATTCGATGGCCTTTTCTCAAACTAAGCCAATGAATATGTCCTCTTATATAATAACCAAATCAATCAGCTATATATTATTGTGCCGGTAAACTCATGGAAAAATTGCGCGTCTTCTAAATTATTATATAAAATCAATTAGAACACAAGTTTCTAGGGTTTATTTAACAATTAAAGAAGCCTAAGCCATGCATTACACTGTGATAAAACACGACAAGCATTTGAGAATACGAGGGAAATGTAGAAAGCACGAGCCGCAGGCGAGTGTTTCCTACAT
>JAHPZR010011151.1:0-2500 GCA_019787425.1 Platygyra sinensis | reverse complement strand
GCACGCTTAATATCGCCTTGGAAAAGGAAGGGGAAAAAACGAATGTTGCTGTCCTTGTGGTATAGTGACTCCACGGTGGAAGCATTGTTTTAAAATTTCTAAGACGAGAAAAGGTATCAAAAAGAGAAAAAATATATCTGATACTGCATGGCTGGGAAAGTAGAGAATAAAAAGTTAGAGGAATATGCTTTGGTGATCGGACATGCGGCACGTTCGAAATAATTGCCTCGGTCTCTCGGACGAAGATAATTCGGTCTCACGGACCGATAACTTTGTGAATGTGAATGTTTTCAACAGCGTTACATCTCCTCATGTACTGTCTTACCGGAAATCGAAACTTTGCAAGAAAAGAAGAATTAAAATATGAAACTATATATCGCAGCTCTCACCTCCAATGCCGGCTATCTTGGGTGAGTCACTATACCACAAGGACAGCAACATGTTTCGTCTGCTCAACAAAGTTAAGCCCCGTTCGGCGGGGATAGTACTTGGGTGGGTGACCAAATACGAATACCCTGTGTTGTAAGAAATTTATTTTTCGTTTTTTCCCCTTCCTTTTCCAAGGCGATATTAAGCGTGCAGAGCTGCTATCCTTGTGTAATGTCGTTTCTTCTATTTATCAACTTTTTGTTCCTCATTTCGCCGTGGCCGTATGTATGTGTGTTTATTTAATACATGATCGAACAAATGAACAGCGGGACGTGTCGTTCGAATTCTCCTCAATTCTCTCGACTGTTGATCTTTCAAAACATTTAATCATGGCTTCAATCATTCGAAAATTCATACAGCTCGTCAATTTTGTGACTTTCAGTGTCTTCTATTTCTGTTTCGGCAATCGAGTATGGCAAGAGAAAATCCTATCATTTTCTCTTGAGCATGGTTTAACCTGTATGAGCGGGAACTTTCGGGAAATGAGACTTCTATAATTTATACAGATAGCTTCTATTTATGACTGAAACGTTCGTGCGAGAATTTATTCAATGTAGAAGCTTTCTTCGTGTTTTATACCCAGTCCGTAGTCCGTAGTCCGTAGTCCGTAGTCCGCAGTCCATGTTTTATACTGACCGCCAAAATACTCTCCGCTGACTGGTTTTGCATCACCGGCTCAGAAAAAACCAATCGATAATCTCGAATGGTGATTTCTTTTTCTCACACAACGATTTTTCATTCTCAACAGTTAATTTCAATCTCGCATGGCAGTTTTTCATTCTCGATTGGTACTTATGATCTCGCATGACATCTTTTTATACTCGTATAGCAATTTTAATTTCTCATACAGTGATTTTCTAATCTCACGTAGTGATTTTCCAATCTCGCACAGTGATTTCTCATTCTCACACATCGATCACTGAGACTCGATAGGTGATTTTCAACTCAACCCACTTTTGTCATGCTTGGCTTGCCATATACATCTACTCACAGGATCTGCAGATCAGTGATATGTTTGAAGATATCCTGAGGTAAATCCTTTAACTGGTTGTTTTGTAAGTACCTATCGACAAATAATTACAGTCAGTGTCAATTCCACCACAAAGTTACTGTTCAACAGCATTCTATTTACAACTTACCAGCATAATTTTAGTTTCCGGGTTTTGTAATTCTTACCAAACAATAAATATAATATTATTATCAATTAGTATAATTTCAACGCTGAACAAAGAGTTTCCAGCAATCTGATTGGTCGAGCGGTTCCCTATATGACGCTATATAAACCGCATCAAGCGGTTTATATAACATTTTTGAGGCCTGGCTACTTAGCTCGCCACCTTTGCCATCTCGGCAAGTAAACATGGCGGGCAGTTGGTGAATGAAATTTTCATCTATTCGGAAGTTATCACTCTAAGGCCCCGATGTTTGAAATCACAATGACTACTGTCGTCCTTGGACCAAAAATTCTTTCGAGAACTCGTGTTCAAGGCAGTTAAGAACCGTAATGTACCCGTCAATTCTAAAGCCTTCCACCCCCCCGCCGGGCAATCCGCGAGCATTTGACTCACGTTAAGCTCCGTACAGTGGGGAATTTGACCCAAATGAGGCCCGCCCGGTTGGGCATTTGACTTTCCTGTCAAAACGTCTGCCAGCGGTCGGAAACAAAAGGATTTTGCAACTTTTTTGATTCAGCACGTAAGCTGCACTGATGGGTCATTGCTCTTGTTGATTCCATGTGGGTTTTTCTGTTGCAGTGTCGTTTTATATAGTTATATCGTGAAATATGCCCTTGTATACAAGTGCTCAGTTGGACCTTTACGCAGACGATACGACTGTCACCGCTTTTGCGGATGTGAAAAACTTAGCCAACTTAAGTTCATCACTAAATAAGTCTGTCTCTGAAATTCAATTATGGGCTTCAGCGAATAAGCTCCCATTAAATGAAGACAAGACTAAAGTACTCACGATCACTGGGAAAAGATGTGTGGCTAACATAAATAGAAGTAACATAGATGTTACCGTAAACGGAAAACAGCTCAGTAATGTGGACTGTGCTACCTTATTAGGCGTA
>JAHPZR010011147.1:15000-16570 GCA_019787425.1 Platygyra sinensis | reverse complement strand
GTCATTCCACTGAAATAGAACCGAAACTGAGATTTTTCTCAAACTTTGCCAATTGATTGTTGACATTATAGGAACTTAAATTTGGAAATAAAAATGAGGGGTCCCCATGTTCGTTTAGGAGCAACAGCACCTTGTTATATACCATAAAACCCCTTATAAAAGCATCACGATTGCTTGCTAAATTCACGTTTCCGACGATTATTTTTTTCTCAAAACTGAGAATTGGCCTACATTTATTTTACATAGAGAAATTTACTAATCCAAATCAAAACGACAGAAAAAAATGATAGGTCACCGTACTCGTTTTCGAGAAAATGTCGATTTACCTCTTCGGCGAGGTCCAGTCGTAAAGAAAAAGCCGCCATTTTCTAACGCGCGCGCTAATCACGCGTAAAAATTATGCGCAGTAGGGATGCGCAATGCAATACTAGGGGAATGACCTTAAGTTTAGAATTCAGTCTAATGCTACGCTCAACCAGCCCGAAGCATCCCACGGAATCGCCTTTTGGCGTCTTGTTGCTGCGGAGCGAGCGTAGCGAGCGGTCAAGCAGCAGTTTATAATCTAAAATATAAAAGAAAAGGTAAGAAAATTTGAGATTTCGCTGTGGTTTTTAGCCTCGCTTTCAGCGGACCATAATGCTCTGCGCTGTAGAAGAGCCCTCGCTTTCAACGCGGACCAGAATGCACTGACGAAAAGTTAATGTTTAGCGAAGCAGCGCCCAGGCCTCGCCCCTCGCCACACAGCCTTGCTGGAGGTCGTGTCGCCTGGTACTCTCGTCTCCACGTTCCTATTGTACTCGTGATAAAGACAACAACTATTGCCTGATTTCATACCGTGAGGGACTAGGTACGAGTCTGTTAATTATGGGATTAGCAACTATTGATCCCCATAGTCAGAAAGAGCACACCGAGATTCATAAAATCCCCAAGTTTGGTGTTAATCAGGCTAGTCTTGACTGAGATTACAGGCATTTAAAAACGTAAAAAAGTTACAAAGAAATGTATGGAAAACCGGGACAAATGCGGACAAAAGTGAGGGATAAGTGAGGCTTTTGGTTTTGTGCACCTGCCATGAAGTTGCGTCAAACCTGCCACAGCGGCTATGTTCCCCCAAATTACGCCAATATTGTTGTTTGCTTATTTGTTGCTGTTACCCTTACCTAGTTGCAGTACACTCTGCTCTCAGTTTAATAGTGGAATAGTGTCATCAACTTCCGTTTCTATGTTATGATTATAGGTTACATTTGAAGGAAGACGGAGAAGTTATATACCAGGGTGACATCGCCAATAGACGATTTTGTGTTGGAACCAGGGTCTTGTTCTTCAGGTGAGTTTATAAAAGTGTTCAAAATTAGATTTTTTGTAGGTATTTTTATAGGTATGACTGAATTGAATATTTGGAAACAAATGAGAGGCGTGGCAAGGAGGGGGGGAGGGGGGTCATGATCCGGTTTCACACACATATTTTAACAAAATTCACCGTGTCGTAGACAGTTTTAACGGCAAAATTCACGAATCACGAAATTCAAACGTAACATAAGCACAATCGAAAGCTCATTACCTTCATCCG
>JAHPZR010011147.1:0-5000 GCA_019787425.1 Platygyra sinensis | reverse complement strand
CATCACATACAAAAGTTTCTATATTATGTGAGATCAACACCTTTCCCGGCGGGTACAAAACCATTAAAAAAATACGGAAAAGCCGGGTAAAAGCTCTAAGAAATGCCTGTCTTAACTCAGACATTCACACTCTCGGGTCCTAAATGCATTTAGGGTCAAAAAACATCGTAATTGTGCATTTTTCCATGAGACGTAGAAATCAGTCAATCGTGGACAAAATTCCTTGGGACACTTGTGTAATTGCATTAATTTTCTGTGTTTTTAAAACGGAGCTTTAAAAAAAGCACTGTTTTCCGTTTCAAAATGCGTTGCTCCCCCCCCCCCCCCCCCGCCCCCCACACAATGTTGAAAATCTATAGAAATAGAGCGTGTACACTTGTCCAACATTGCAGGGGGGGAGGGGGGGGGGGTGAGGGGCTGAACAAGTGTAGATGAATTCGCGCCTGACTGTTTTTGTTTGACGCGTGTGAAAAAGCGTCACAAATGTAAATTTGTCCCAAGACTTATGTCCATGATTGTAGAGTGATTGAACAGTTCATTATTTTTGCGAGAGTCTCCGATATTACACATGCAGATTCCTTCAGTAATCGTGGAGGTATCAAGTCATGACCACAAGATTTACCCGTATTCATTTCTAACAAAAACTTCTCCACTTGCTTTGACTTAGTAAATTCAAAATCGAAATTTGTTATTATGTTTGAAGAATGTTGGTTAATATGGACTGAATGCTTGGATGAGTGCTGCGATCAGTTCCAGAGTCCTCCTCGTTTATCTCTGCTGCTGCATCAGCAATGTGAATAAAATAGCTGTTGAAAATATTCGCTCTCTCAGTTTTGTCTTTGATAAGTGCCCCGTCCTTCCAGTAAGATGTCGTTTGTTTGCCTTGATTTCTTTGACTGAAGAATGGGACGATAAGTTTTCCAACACTCGTTCGGTTTCTCTGTTTCGGACTTGTGGAGAAAATATGCCTTGATCGCTTTCCGTGTTGAGGAAGTACACTTATTCTTTTGCTCTTGGTAGAGAGCATAATTTGAATCTGTGCGATCATGTGTGAATTTTTTCCACAGCTTGATTCTGTGTCGGATGGATTTACGCCATTGTTCCGTCATCAAAGGCATTTGATTACCTCTCGCTTGGAATTTCTTTATTGGTGCTTGGTCATTTATGATATCCAGATAAAGCGATTCAAATGCAAATAATTTATCATCCACATCGTCAAAGACATCCATAACATGAAACTGGGCGTTTTGCAGGTCTTCTAAAAAGATGTCTGAGTTAAAGTTATAACTTCTAGCATGAATTTTTCGCAATTGTAATCTTAGTGCTGAGTGTCTTAGAAAAAGTGAATACGAGGGAGTGGTCGCTAATCTGGGCATCAACTGCGCCAGATGACATTATTCGTTTCTTGTTTGCCTTTGTTATTCTCGTTGGCGATGTGATCAGGTTCTTCAAATTGTAAATGCCCACTGATAAGGCTTGTTCGGTTCCATCGCATCACAGTTCAAGTCACCAAGGAAAATAACATCGCACGAAATCGTTGTGGAAGCGTGAAAGATTGAGCTCAATTCAAATTTCCATTGATTTTTGGGGATGTTGGGAGGTTTATAGATGCCGGTGAGAGCAAACCATGATCTGTTTATTTTGACTTTCAACATCATGGATTCGGTACGAAAACTAGACAGGGCTATGTTGAAACGTGTTGCCACATGAAAGCAGAAGTCATTTCTTATCATTAGTCCACCGCCACGAATATTTTCTATCGACACGATCCATGCGAAATCCATCCACATTAAATTGACCATTACTGAAGCTAGCATCTATGTTCGTCTCTGTTATCAGATGTCGAATCTTCCAGACAGTAGCCAGCTTCTGATATCGTGAAATTTAAATCCAACAATACGATTGGCGTTTATGTGCCCAATCTGGGTATTAGCCTGATGTTTTTTAGCTGATTAATCAAATGCACTCCATGTGTCAAACAATGAATCATTCTCAGTGTCGCTTGTATCAGAAGACTTTCCGCTCGTGTCAAAACTGCTTGTATTCGAAAATGGTAGCTGTTTTAGTTGATCGAGGCAGCAAGGACAGGTCCATGTCTTAACTGATTGTGCCCGAATTCGGTCAAATTCAATTGGTTTTACTTTAAAGCATTTCATGTGTAGTCTTCGGTGACACGCGTTGCATTCCACTGCTCGATTATTTCTAGCAATGGTCTTGCCGCAGGATGAACATTCAGGAGGTCCGGTATTCATAGAAACGTCACCACTAAGAACAATCCGAGTTGTATGAAAAGTGGAAGTCGAATTCGTAGAGTGCTTTACTCGTGACGCAAAGAATCCTTTTCTTGGTAGGTGAGTGAAACCAACATGGCGTCGTTGCAATCGGACTGTAGTCACTGAATATTGTGCTTTTCTGAGAAAATATTGTGCAGTGGTACTGAAGTACCACTACACAATATTTCCTCAGATGAAAATCCTCATTTTGTTCACAAAACACAGGAACAATGGCAGTAGACTAAGCTCGTTTCCCCCTTGTATCGGAAAAAGAAATTTCAGAAATAAATGAAACCGCAATCTCGTAAAACACCGCTCGATCAACAAAAACATGGATGTCAGCATGGGCAGAATGGTGTAAAGCCAGAAACATTAATGAAAACATGGAGTCATACTGTCCACAAGTTCTTGATGGCCTCTTAATTAAACCAAATTTTACGTTGAAATTAGTATAGGAAATCGGTCTGTTCGAGAAACAATTAGGGATTAATGGTACGCATCGCGCAGAATGCCTATTGTTCTCGGGACATTTACTTGCAGTCAGTAAGGTCTGTCATATTACCTAGTATTATTCAAATTAACGCTAGGAGGCGAGTCTCATTGGTTGAGATAAACGCGCGCTTTTTCCCGTAGGGAGTATGACCTTGCTCATTAACTTGAAGAAGGCAGAGCATCAAAACAATGAACTTTTCGTTTATTGTTTTCGCTTTTGTTTAGTCTATTCGTGCCTCAAAAGTAAATTTACCGCGTTTCCCAGTAAAAGGGAGGGAAAACAAAAACTGGTTATAAAAATTCATTATTGATCGGTATAAAAGAGAGCTGAAATCGTGTGTCCTAAAATATCGCTGCGCGTGAGGAAAACAACCGTTTCCTTTTTTGCACCAGAAGGAACTGATTCAAAGAAAACTAACAAATGGTGTTGTTCTTGGAACGTGTTTGATCGAATGTCTTTGAAAACAACCAAGTGCATTCTTTGATCGCACTGTTCGCTAGTAGGGCCATTTTTGAAGTCTTTTGAAGTCTTTTGCGTTTAATAAGTGTTTTGACTTTTAGGAAAGAGAATGGTGGAGTCAGTGAAAGATATAGAATTTAATGGATCGGTGGTTCGACGGCTCGCCAGTCGTATTGAGTGTTTAAAAGAACGAGAAAGGTATATAATTTAGTGGCTCGACGGCTCGGCGGTTGGCCAGTCGCATTGACTAACGAGCCGCCGAGCCACTCGAGCAATACTTCTTTAAATTGACTGACGAACCACCGAGCCACTCGATTGATACTTCTTTAAAAGTGGCCCTGTATTCTGTAGCTTAGCCAATTTCTTTGAAAACTATCGACGGCTTTATTTTACCATGTCGTTCTATGAGCTTTAAAGTTGACGGGCTACTGGTCAGTGATTCGCATTTAAGGTGGCTGAACACAGTTTTTGATACCTCTGTTTCATTTACCTTTGCTTCTAAAACCCTTGATCCTTTGGTCGCCAAAAATGGCAGCAAGCAAGTGAACAACACAAACTTCAACTTTTTTTTTTTAATCGGTTTTGTTTATTTGCAGAAAATCTAGTCATTAGATTTTCTTTATAATTTGCTTGCAACAAGCTTGTAACGATACTCACATGTTAGCGCTTTTTTAATAATAATTTAACGAACAGATCTTTAATTATCCCTCGTTGAAGGTTCACTGGCATATCTTGAATTTCCTTTGTTAAATCTTAATTTTTTGAATCCTCCAGTTACTTATTTCCTAAAGTATTTTCGCTCTAAATTTCGTGAAATTCTAATGAGTGGTTGTCGAGAAATAGGCGTATCTCCGAAAGTCAATTTTTCACTCAATCGCAATTTTTTCGACTAACTACGCATGCGTTGGATTTAATTGGGTCCTTTCAGTAACAAACAAAAGCTGAAAATTGCTGCGTTCTTTGCATCGTTACCTTTTCTAACATATCTTTGTAGTAAAAGACTAAAGCCATCAATACACTGCGTAAAATTATAGAGAAACATAACACAGATAGTGCGGGTGTTGAGTAAATAAAATGATTGTTCTACTGTCGGCATGTCTGTTCTTTGAAATCTTTGTGCACGTGCTAAATTTAACAAATCGAAAGTGGTTTAGCGTGGTACATAGTCTTATCGACAACGATACGCGTCATCACAGTGGTCAAAATGTTGTGGACTCACGAGGCGCAGCCGAGTGAGTCAGTAACAAATTTTGACCACTGTGATGACGCGTATCGTTGTCGATAAGACTATATACCAAGCTAAACCACTTTCGATTTGTTTTTTACCACAATATCAAAGAAACGAAATCTTTATCTTGACAGTTGAAAACACCGACTCGGATTTGAAAGTGCACTCGCTGCATTATGCAAATGAGCTGCTTGTACGCGTCAGACTTTTCAAAAACGTTTGCAAACTCGCTTAATATGCAGCCTGAACAATTCGAAAAAAATGCTTGGGAAAAGAGTAATGACGCGTACTCGTTATCGATAAGAGTACACACCACGAAAAACCACATTTCGATTTGTTCTTTACCACAATATCAACGTCAAAGAAAATGTTTTTTTTTTTTCAGAGCGCGAGCTGAAAAGGGCATTGCGTGACACATTGACGCGAGCAGCGTGGTAGGGACTCTTATTTACCACGGCAAATTAGCCAATCAGATTGCGAGATTACCTGCAATTGTGGCAAAAATTGCATCAGCAAAAGCACGCGCGAAAACTGTGTTCGGCCACCT
>JAHPZR010011146.1:12500-15963 GCA_019787425.1 Platygyra sinensis | reverse complement strand
GTAATGATGGTTTCAAACTCTGCGGATCCACTCGGCTATCGCCTCGTGGATACACAGCGACTTTGACAACGTTATGACGAAATTCATGATCAAAAACAGGACAGACACATGGAAAACTGACGTCAATCTGTTAATCAGCTAAACGCGCGCGCGCAATCTACACACCCCATAACTAAGACACACCGGAAGTTAAATCTTGTGTAAAATCGCGCGAACCGGAAATAAAATCTGTGGGAAACATTTGTTTTTAGCTAGAAAGTTTGCTTAGTGATCTATCCTGATTTTTTGCATGCACATATCATTCACGATGGCACTTCAACTATAAAAGTTTCGGGGAAAATTATCTAGTAGAATTTTCTGTAAGCCATCAATCGCACCTTCTACAAATATATTTAATTCTACTAGATAACTTTTTTTCCATACTATCTGAAAAGTGACAGAATTTAAGGAACTTTACAAACACTGAAATTTAGTGGACGTTTTTGTGGACCTTGTGCGTTGCCATGGTAACTGATATGACGTCACAGTACCCTTAAAATATAGCCCAGCAATAAAGTTGCAAGGAGACATATAGCTTCCCCACACCATTAAACATCCTTCTTTGTAATCTTCCATCGTTTCAGAAACACTGCAGTAACGAAAAAACCCTTTCGAGCCTCCTTAATTGTTCAAATTAAGCAAACAGTAAATAGTGAAGGGAAAACCAGCTTGGAATCTTTTTAACAGGAGTTAAGAGTTGTGCTCTTATAGTCAATCAAAACTGTAGTAGCCACCTTAAGTGTATTCCAAGCTTGGAAATGGATTTAATAGGTGTTGAAAGTATCAAAATGTGGCAAAATGTACTTGACACACTTTGCTTTCAACGGGCTACTTCCGGTATAAAACGAATCGGTTTTATTAGATCTACTATCTGTAAACCATGTCAATATCTTAGAACTTATATAACTAATTTAATTCCTTAGCTATGGAGAAAAAATCTCTTAACGATACCAAAGCTGAAAACTAACAAACTGGGTCGCTGAAACCATTACACGAATTAAATCGGCTCCTTAAACAGCAGCTTATGGTCACATAGTGCACCAATTAACTTGGCCTCTCACGTACTTTAAAGGAATGTAATCACGAACATTTAATAGAAGCCAAAAGGATTATAATAGGGTTTTACTGTGATAACATGTTTGTCGACATGCAATGTTGCCCATTGCAGATATATGCAATAAAAGAAGCTTAATTTGCGGTTTCTTAAAATTGTTGCATGACATGGTTAAACTTCAAACTTTCTACATTGGCGAGAGTAATTTCAAATCACTCCAACGATGGACTTCTCATTGCTTAAGGTTAAAAAAATTGCTGAAGAAATAAGATTAAAATCCACTGCATTTTGTTAGTTTAAGAAATCTTTCTTGGAAGTGTAATTCAAGAGCTAATTTCGGGGTTTCATCGGTGGGATTTGATGTGAAAGCCCCCCAATACCCCAGGGATTAAGCGGGAGCCCAAACTACTTTGGGCTCTTGGATAACTTAACAGCCACTGTCAGTAAATATGGAGAATCGCACGACAGTTCGGAAAATTCGCATTTTCTTTTATTGCGTCAAAAAGACCCTTTTGGTGAACTATTTTCAGAAATATACTTTCAAAGTTCCAGCGAGTTCACATTTGAAATCTAGGAAAGTTCGAAATACAACTCAATCAACCAAGGTGGCCGATGGAATGTATCCAAAATTGTACATTTTCAACACGCCAGTACAGAAAGAAGGGAACTTGCCTGGATATCACATTCACACAGTTTGTAAATTACCCTTTGGTCATTCTTCTGAGTTAAAAGTCATCTTAAAGTAAATACGTTTTGTCTACTTCTTGGCCGTTTGAAAAATACAACTATCGCAATTTAATTTACATGTACAATGTCAACGCATTTTAGAGGGTCATAATTCTTCAAGAATACGAATCTCTCAGCAAACAAAAGTTTCTAAAACAAGAGCTATGCTATGGGTATATCATATCCAAATGGCTAGTTTGGCCCGTGAAGAATTAAGCGCGCTAGACGAAAAACTATAGAGGGTATTTAGACCGATTGCGCCATTTTTAGAGGATGGAGGTGAAAAGTTTGACTTTGCAGTCATCTTTATGAACATAATTTGACAAGTTTCATAACCCAAATTATTCTTTGACATTATGTATCACACATGTAAGCAATAATTTAAATCATACCTCAGAAATGGGCTTGGTTATAGATGGCAAAGTCCTGTAGAACTACGCGTGAGCAGACGGCTTGACTCTTGTGACGGGCCATAAAGTCACGAACGGGAGTTTCACAGGCCAAAATCGCCGTAAATTTGGCACACAACACCGAGACACGTTCGCTACTTCATTTTGGACCATTTTCCCTACGTATCTTTTTGTAGAACAGTGTAGAGGACAAAGTTCAAATGCAGCGGTTCAAAACTGTAACTGGTCTGTGTGCGTATATGTTGTCGTGGTGAATTGCATGGCGTGACACCGTGACAAAGAGAACAATAAGCACTTAATGACTGGCCACAAGGGAAACAGTGAGTTTTGTTTCCCCGAGACCCTCATTGGGGTCGAGGGGAAACAAAACTCACTGTTTCTTGAGGGGCCAGTCATTAAGTGTTTTGTTATACCTTCCGACTCAAATATAGAAAAAGCTCCGAAAAAAAAAATGATTCGCTTGACGCCATTGCATACACTGGCCGCACTCGCAAAATTGAGCGACTGCCAAAACCAACCTGTCCTATCGAAAAATCACGATAACAGTCTTTTTCTTTGCAGCTAACAAAAAATATAGACAGAACTAAAGTTGCTTTGGCGTGTTCTAATGCTTAACTCGAGCATTTTGAGTTTGATTTGATCAGGAGCAGCATATTTTGTTGTAAATTACACAAATACTTTCCTACCTGGCGACGGCGATCGACGAGCGAGTTGACGAACGTGGGCAACCCATTTTTGGCGCCAAACCAAAAGCTTGGAGACACAAAACGTTCATATTTTCCTTTTGTTAATCTGCACGTTATGTTTTTGCGGCTATAAATCCCTTCTCTTTAATAATGAATGCCGTCTCTAATGAGAAACGTTCTCCTATTTCAATGGCTTTTCAACATCAGGCCGACTGGTAGACAAATTCCCGCGGTTTCAAGGTGCACAACTTGATCACGTGCGAGTGCAAAGTTCAAGGTGTTGTTTCCCTAGGCATCATTGAGTTTTGTTCGCCCTAGGGCGTCATTGAGTTTTGACCAATGGCAGGTGACAGGTTCTCCTCTAATCAGGAAACGTATTTGAGTTGGGAGGTATAACAATGTTGTTTACACAAACGTTACATGAACACTTGCGTTTCGCGTCGAAAGCAAACTGTTCCTCGTTGCAGTGGGGGATACGTGGTTCCCCTATTTTAAAGTAAGAAGAGAGAACTAATTACAAGAGATAACCCAGGAAGAATAAGCGATGC
>JAHPZR010011146.1:0-5000 GCA_019787425.1 Platygyra sinensis | reverse complement strand
TCATAGTCGGAGCGATCACCTTTTTACAAATATCGAGAAACATTCGTCCAGTTCTTTAGCTTCGTATTTGACAATGTCGGCTTTGAGGTCCCTGCTTTCTTCCCACGACTTTCAAACATTCATCCACGTCTTAATAGCTTTGACTGTATTGTTGTTTACTGCTTTTCCAGCAATCTGTTGTATTTCACCAGAAATTTCGAATTCGGGTCACCCCAAAGCGCAGACCATGCAGACTGTAGACTGCAGACTGTAGACTGCAGACTGCAGACTGCAGACCGTGCAGACCACGCACACTGCAGACCGTGCAGACTGAGTACCTTTTTTCTAACACATGACTCACTTTTTCTGTTCTACAGTTACAAAATAGTGTTCAATATGTCCTGATGTTTGATGTTTTTCCACAGTCAGGCCGCACAAACTCAGTATGGAAAATACCCGAAGGACTAAGGAAAAGAGGGGCTATTCGTAGTCTAAATGCTTCTAAATCTCCACAAAACACAACTGTCATATAAAAGCCAGATAAATTAGCCATCGCATCAACTCATCGTGGCAACCGTACTGTGCTAAAAGTTTCAAAAACTATTCGGTATTCTGTGACCATTTCATGCGAGCGGCTTTTTTCGATGTGATTGCGGTCACGCTCCAACAGCCATTTGAAATTACATTCTGTACACCAAGAGTAGAAAATGTAACTGTTAAGTATGACATTAATTACAAGTGAAGTTCTATATAAAAATGCTTTGGAATACAATGTCTATCACCGGTATTTGTGTTATTTTCTTAATTGAACACTGATTTGTGACCAGAACCAAAAAATATGCGGGTCAAAAGTAAATGCAAAAACGAGACTGATAGGAAAAAAAACGTTCTCAGTCTGCACTGTCAGTAAATATGGAGAATCCCACGACAGTTCGTAAAATTCGGATTTTCTTTTATTGCGTCAAAAAGACTCTTTCGGTAAACTATTTTCAGAAATATACGCTTTTAAAGTTGCAGCGAGTTCACATTTTTGTGAAATCTAGGAAAGTTCGAAATACAACTCAATCAACCAAGATGGCCGATGGAATGTATCCAAAAATTGTACATTTTCAACACGCCAGTACAGAAAAAAGGGAACTTGCCTGGATATCACATTCACACAGTTTTTAAATTACCCTTTCGTCATTCTTCTGAGCTAAAAGTCATCTTGAATTAAATACGTTTTGTCTACTTCTTGGCCGTTTGAAAAATACAACTATCGCAATTTTATTTACATGTAAAATTTCAACGCATTTTAGAGGGTCATAATTCTTCTAGAATACGAATCTCTCAACAAACAAAAGTTTCTAAAAAAAGAGCTATGCTATGGGTATATCATATCTAAATGGCTAGTTTGGCCCGTGAAAATTAAACGCGCTAGATGAAAAACTATAAAGAGCATTTTGACCATTTACGCCATTTTTGACGAGCGAGCAAGAACTTCGATTTCGCATTCATCTTTATAAACACAATTCGACATGTTTCATGACACAAATTATTCGTAGACATTGTATATTGTATAGTTAAGTAATACTTTAAATAGTACCTCAGAATAAGCCTTGGTTATAGATGACACAGTCCTCTAGAAATCAGCTGTCCAAGCAGACGAATTTGGCAAAATGTCGGTCTTCAAGGTGGAACGGTAGTCCTGCATTAAAAACTTGAGCACCTTTGGCGAATAAATGGCGAAAGGCATCGCTTATTCTTCCTGGGTTATCTCTTGTAATTAGTTCTCTCTTCTTACTTTAAAATAGGGGAACCACGTATCCCCCACTGCAACGAGGAACAGTTTGCTTTCGACGCGAAACGCAAGTGTTCATGTAACGTTTGTGTAAACAACATTGTTATACCTCCCAACTCAAATACGTTTCCTGATTAGAGGAGAACCTGTCACCTGCCATTGGTCAAAACTCAATGACGCCCTAGGGCGAACAAAACTCAATGATGCCTAGGGAAACAACACCTTGAACTTTGCACTCGCACGTGATCAAGTTGTGCACCTTGAAACCGCGGGAATTTGTCTACCAGTCGGCCTGATGTTGAAAAGCCATTGAAATAGGAGAACGTTTCTCATTAGAGACGGCATTCATTATTAAAGAGAAGGGATTTATAGCCGCAAAAACATAACGTGCAGATTAACAAAAGGAAAATATGAACGTTTTGTGTCTCCAAGCTTTTGGTTTGGCGCCAAAAATGGGTTGCCCACGTTCGTCAACTCGCTCGTCGATCGCCGTCGCCAGGTAGGAAAGTATTTGTGTAATTTACAACAAAATATGCTGCTCCTGATCAAATCAAACTCAAAATGCTCGAGTTAAGCATTAGAACACGCCAAAGCAACTTTAGTTCTGTCTATATTTTTTGTTAGCTGCAAAGAAAAAGACTGTTATCGTGATTTTTCGATAGGACAGGTTGGTTTTGGCAGTCGCTCAATTTTGCGAGTGCGGCCAGTGTATGCAATGGCGTCAAGCGAATCATTTTTTTTTTCGGAGCTTTTTCTATATTTGAGTCGGAAGGTATAACAAAACACTTAATGACTGGCCCCTCAAGAAACAGTGAGTTTTGTTTCCCCTCGACCCCAATGAGGGTCTCGGGGAAACAAAACTCACTGTTTCCTTGTGGCCAGTCATTAAGTGCTTATTGTTCTCTTTGTCACGGTGTCACGCCATGCAATTCACCACGACAACATATACGCACACAGACCAGTTACAGTTTTGAACCGCTGCATTTGAACTTTGTCCTCTACACTGTTCTACAAAAAGATACGTAGGGAAAATGGTGCAAAATGAAGTAGCGAACGTGTCTCGGTGTTGTGTGCCAAATTTACGGCGATTTTGGCCTGTGAAACTCCCGTTCGTGACTTTATGGCCCGTCACAAGAGTCAAGCCGTCTGCTCACGCGTAGTTCTACAGGACTTTGCCATCTATAACCAAGCCCATTTCTGAGGTATGATTTAAATTATTGCTTACATGTGTGATACATAATGTCAAAGAATAATTTGGGTTATGAAACTTGTCAAATTATGTTCATAAAGATGACTGCAAAGTCAAACTTTTCACCTCGATCCTCTAAAAATGGCGCAATCGGTCTAAATACCCTCTATAGTTTTTCGTCTAGCGCGCTTAATTTTCACGGGCCAAACTAGCCATTTGGATATGATATACCCATAGCATAGCTCTTGTTTTAGAAACTTTTGTTTGCTGAGAGATTCGTATTCTAGAAGAATTATGACCCTCTAAAATGCGTTGAAATTGTACATGTAAATTAAATTGCGATAGTTGTATTTTTCAAACGGCCAAGAAGTAGACAAAACGTATTTACTTTAAGATGACTTTTAACTCAGAAGAATGACCAAAGGGTAATTTACAAACTGTGTGAATGTGATATCCAGGCAAGTTCCCTTCTTTCTGTACTGGCGTGTTGAAAATGTACAATTTTGGAAACATTCCATCGGCCACCTTGGTTGATTGAGTTGTATTTCGAATTTTCCTAGATTTCAAATGTGAACTCGCTGGAACTTTGAAAGTATATTTCTGAAAATAGTTCACCAAAAGGGTCTTTTTGACGCAATAAAAGAAAATGCGAATTTTCCGAACTGTCGTGCGATTCTCCATATTTACTGACAGTGGCTGTTAAGTTATCCAAGAGCCCAAAGTAGTTTGGGCTCCCGCTTAATCCCTGGGGTATTGGGGGGCTTTCACATCAAATCCCACGGATGAAACCCCGAAATTAGCTCTTGAATTACACTTCCAAGAAAGATTTCTTAAACTAACAAAATGCAGTGGATTTTAATCTTATTTCTTCAGCAATTTTTTTAACCTTAAGCAATGAGAAGTCCACGTTGGAGTGATTTGAAATTACTCTCGCCAATGTAGAAAGTTTGAAGTTTAACCATGTCATGCAACAATTTTAAGAAACCGCAAATTAAGCTTCTTTTATTGCATATATCTGCAATGGGCAACATTGCATGTCGACAAACATGTTATCACAGTAAAACCCTATTATAATCCTTTTGGCTTCTATTAAATGTTCGTGATTACATTCCTTTAAAGTACGTGAGAGGCCAAGTTAATTGGTGCACTATGTGACCATAAGCTGCTGTTTAAGGAGCCGATTTAATTCGTGTAATGGTTTCAGCGACCCAGTTTGTTAGTTTTCAGCTTTGGTATCGTTAAGAGATTTTTTCTCCATAGCTAAGGAATTAAATTAGTTATATAAGTTCTAAGATATTGACATGGTTTACAGATAGTAGATCTAATAAAACCGATTCGTTTTATACCGGAAGTAGCCCGTTGAAAGCAAAGTGTGTCAAGTACATTTTGCCACATTTTGATACTTTCAACACCTATTAAATCCATTTCCAAGCTTGGAATACACTTAAGGTGGCTACTACAGTTTTGATTGACTATAAGAGCACAACTCTTAACTCTTGTTAAAAAGATTCCAAGCTGGTTTTCCCTTCACTATTTACTGTTTGCTTAATTTGAACAATTAAGGAGGCTCGAAAGGGTTTTTTCGTTACTGCAGTGTTTCTGAAACGATGGAAGATTACAAAGAAGGATGTTTAATGGTGTGGGGAAGCTATATGTCTCCTTGCAACTTTATTGCTGGGCTATATTTTAAGGGTACTTGTGACGTCATATCAGTTACCATGGCAACGCACAAGGTCCACAAAAACGTCCACTAAATTTCAGTGTTTGTAAAGTTCCTTAAATTCTGTCACTTTTCAGATAGTATGGAAAAAAAGTTATCTAGTAGAATTAAATATATTTGTAGAAGGTGCGATTGATGGCTTACAGAAAATTCTACTAGATAATTTTCCCCGAAACTTTTATAGTTGAAGTGCCATCGTGAATGATATGTGCATGCAAAAAATCAGGATAGATCACTAAGCAAACTTTCTAGCTAAAAACAAATGTTTCCCACAGATTTTATTTCCGGTTCGCGCGATTTTACACAAGATTTAACTTCCGGTGTGTCTTAGT
>JAHPZR010011145.1:7500-16831 GCA_019787425.1 Platygyra sinensis | reverse complement strand
AGGCGTGGTAGAATTTGTCTATAAACTGTTACACTGTACACCTGGTACAGGAGGTCCACAGAAAAACTGTACGTTACACTATTCGGTGAGTTAGAAGAAGATTGCTGCTTATCACGAGGCTACCTTATTAAGTGGAACCCCGCTATAACGAAGTGTCACGGTACCGAAAAAATTGTTCGTTATGGCGGGATCTTCGTTATAGCGAAGACTCCGTTATAACGAATTATGTGGTTAACAACAAAAATATTCGTTATAGCGGGGTAACCAAGCTGAACCAAGCTGAACAATGGGATATACACCACTCAGAACAGTCTGCAGACTTGCACGTGAACAGTTACATTTAAATAAACCAAAGCTTTGCAGGTCAAAGTTTCGCTATCTTGACCAATAGGAGTCGTGTTTGTCTTATCAACCATTTGTATCACCATGTCGTTTTTACTGACTGAGAGCGACAGGACAAAATATTCGTTATAGCGGGGTTTGTCTCCACATATTTACTGTAATTCTGCCGGGCTTTCAAATGTTGTTCGTTATAACGGGGTCTTCGCTATAGCGGGGTTCGTCATAGTGGGGCTCCACTGTAGTTGTTGTTAGAGTTGTTATCACGTGACTGATGGTATTCTGTGAGATAATTGAACTTAAGTCTCATGGTCACAATTAAGCTTAAATTGTCAAGTTTGTCGCGCATTTGTAATCCGCGTTTATATTCTCCATCCTTAACTATCCTTGGTCCTTTGTGATTTATTTTTATCTATTTGGTGTTTTTTTATTCTTGAAAACTCTTATATTCAGGTTTTCTTCAACCTTAAGGTAATTTTGTACCAAAAATACCGTGACCAGCATGGTGTGCTGAATGACCGTGAAGGCTTGAAATACTTATGACTTCGTTAGGCAGCAGAGAAGTAGATATATTTTGTAAAACAGAACTTTTAGCTGTGCCAAAGAACAATCTCTAACAGTTTTGTCCAAGTGGCCACCAATTAAAATATTAACTCATATCTGGTTTACCGTTTCCAGAACAATCACAAGGATTCTTCGTCCAAAGGAAGCCTGGGAGATAAGGCCTCCTCCATGTATGGTTCCATGGGATTACTTTCGACGTCAGGAGGAGTAACCGCTGGTAATGGCGTAGTTGCATCTCAATTGTCTCGGTTCCAGAGCTATCAGCCCGCGGCTCTGTCAGCGGTAATGAACCCGAACGGCATCAATCAACAAACACCTCCGACCTTTACACGAAACGACCGACGAGCTTTAGCGTCTGTCGGCATAGTACCATCGGCGCCCACGGGGCTGCCTAAACACAGGTATGGCTCGCGGAAGGTTCCAGGAAACGTTAGGAATGTTATCGGAAATCCAGATACCGACTGGAGGTCAGGATCCACACCAGGGATTGAATCAACGAGCCTTGCCTACGGTGTGCTCGATCCCAGACTGGACAATCAACCGAACTCGACTCTTAAGAGACGGACATTAAGCGCTACAGGATTTAAAACTTGCGCGGACCCGATGCAAGGGAGCGCAACGCGTGCGATGAATCCGCGCGTGTTTGCCGCAAGTGTCGCGGGAGGATCACAGACTAATCTTTCTAGTCCAGGAGGTTTGACGCCCAGTACACAGCAGTACATGTGTTCAATGTATACGTTTCCCAATGTACTGAAAGTAGCGCCGCAGCCTCAAAGTGGAATGAACTTGTCAGTGATATCCGGCCCAGCACCTGTGAGTTATCGACCCAGTCCCACTAACACGGGTGCTGTGGGGCCTGAACAGGCTAACTCCACGCACAGACTCGCTGGCTCGCCATCAGGACTTTTGAGGTGAGGAGTACCCGTATGAAGTTAGAACCAGTCTAATATTGAATATTGATGTGAAGGGAAGGTTATTTTGAATTAGTTAAAAATTTTATCGAGCGCAGGGTCGCGGCCAGAATTAAATTTATCACCGAGGCAATGCCCATGAAAAACTTATGACTGGCCGAGGCAATCGGTCCATGGTTGAGTTCTCTTCCTAGGTATTTATAGTGTTAATGATTACTATAAACAACAAAAGTGAAAGAATTTGACTGAGACAAGTGCTTCGGTTGGCCTGTTACTAGCTACGGCCCTGGAGCGTGCGCGCTACTCAGGCAAAATGAATGTTATCTTTTTTTATCAATCATTTAGAATTTCTTTCACGCTGTTTTTCTATCCCATCACAAGTTTTATACTAACCTTCAGTTATCTTTCCCAGGTCAACTAAAGCCCAGAGAGCTCGCGGGGCTACGAACAACTTGCGTATAAAGGTAAATAGAGACCTTCACTGTTGTATTGTGTGGGTGTTGGTGACGCTCAGTAAATAATCAGAGTAAATAAGGTAACAAAAGAGAAGAATCTCTATCATTCATGTATGCCATCAACGTTTCTTAGTAACCGGACTCGAAGAACTCTGTCAATGTAGTATTGAAAACTTTATTCAAGCTAATTCTTTTTCCCCATTTCTCTTTGTCATTATCAGCAGCTGGAACTTCGTGAAAATCACGCCGTAGCGTTGAGCTGAGCAAAGGAGTGGTTTCAACTCGGCAACTGCAAAAACGAAGATCTTGAATCCGGCGTGGAAGTTTGTGAGCCTAAAACCGCCCAGGAAAATTAGATAATGTTCAGAAATGATTGAAATTTATGTCCAGTTTTAGCGCAAATACAAAAACAGAATTTCCAACTCATGTACATTGTAAGTGGATCTATCTGTCCCGTGTATATAACCCTATCTTATGCGTAGATAGAAATTGAAAGTAAATAATATGTATAGGATTTTAGTGTGAAGTTTTTAGGCCATTATAAAATCTTTGTTCAATATACTTCTTAACGCTTAAGAAGCGCGTGTATAAAATTTCGAATGACAGTTGTATTTCAGCAAAAGATGATGTAATTTCAACTATGGCGTGGCATATGTCTTCTAAATGATAAATATATCTGAATTTAATTTATACATGTATAAAGGACGTTTTCAAAATGCAGTGTTTTATAATTGACATGTATTTGTATAAACTTGAAAGTTTCTTGGATAATTGAAAGAATATGATTATTAAAAAAGAAGAATGAAGCCATACATCCTTCTGGTCTCAGTTATAGACTCTTTGCATAAATGGCGCCTAAATTTGAATAACAATACTTGGTACATCCTTAGCCTCACGTTCATGTTTCAAGTCAAAGGAAATTTCACATGAGTGTGAGGCTATGGATGTACCAAGTATTGTTATTCAAACTTAGACGCCATTTATGCAAAGGGTCTATTTTTCTATGAATGCGCCGCTAAATGACACCGGCGGTTTCTATGTATTTACTGGCCCAATTTCGCTATTACTGACTTCATCTGAAACACTCACTTCAGCCATGGGATTATCCCTTGCTAGGTAGGAGCAAACAATTCCTCAGTAAAAAACTGAAAAAGAAAAGGGAACGTTTCTTTTCCCTTTTTCCGTTGACCTTCCAGAGATGTCAACCTGGTTCACAACAGACCATTTTGGCTTGGGTAAGATGTTGCTCTACTGTTCAAACCGTGCGACGATCTCGTTAGAATTCTTGCTATCAAATTTTCAAACAATCTCACGTGGTTTGAAATGAAAAAAAAAAACACTCGAGCTCGAAAATCTGTGTTTCACAAGAACTCAGTTGTGGTTACCTGTGTAACACTGAGCCTTTTGTTGAACGAAGCGTTTCCTTTGTCCCATAGCGCTTGTTGGTAACATCTTAAAGACGCCTCTTAGAACTATGTGCAGCATAATTTAAAGGGGCGTTATCACGATGATTTTGCTGTTTTAGATCAATTCTGTGCTAAAATCATTAAGGCTTTAATCATAAATAAAAAGCTTCTGTAAAGCTACGACGAAGGTATCAAACAAATTTTATCAGAGAGAGCTAACCATAATAAATTTCTTGAGGATTTGTGGAACACGTAGCATCAAAACTTGGAAAAATTAGCCAATGTTTTCAAATTTCAATCCATTTCCATCCATGCCATCCGTAGCGACAGGCGACGGGAAACAGTTTCCGTACCTTCAAATAGTCTTCGATAACAAAACTACATCATTCAGTTGATGCGAAGGCACCTTCTAGATTTTTATTAAGTTGCCTAATACCGTGACAATGCCCCTTTAAGCGGATCTCGTGGAAATTTGCAAAATATGCAAAAATTTTGATGTGTCACGTTTTTGCGTGACTTGATGTATCACGTGACGTAGTCGTCATTGGAAGCGTGACGGCGTTTACTTTGGGTCGTCCAAATAAAATTATGTTCGTCGGAACGGTCACTGTAGAAACTGGACAAAAAACCTGGCAAGAAACGGCACATCTGTAAGACAGGAAACCGAATTAAGCGTTTTAATTGGCTTTTTGCCGGAAAACTGGTAAGGGTCGAAAAATTGCCATAATCAGCATGGCGGACGGACAAAGGGATCCCTTAGCAATAAATTTCGCCGTCGTTAACCAGAGAAAAGGTCCGCTTTCATGGCGAACACGAATTTGTTATGGTGTAGGGCATGTGCTTAATGATCTGTGTGCGTCAATGTGGTTTACATATCTCCTGGTGTATCTTCACAAAGTGGTAAAATTTTCAAATGCTAGCGCCGGAACACTTCTGTTGATAGGCCAAGTAGCTGATGCAATGTGTACTCCTCTCGTTGGAATCGAATCAGACCGTACAGGCCGCTTTAAATATGGCAGACGAAAGATTTGGAATCTCGTCGGAGTTACGTCCGTGGCGCTTAGTTTTCCGTTTGTGTTTAACCCGTGCCTTGGCTGTGAGAACTCGGAACAATGGGCAAAGTTTCTTTATTACACGCCGTTTATTGTAATTTTCCAGTTCGGATGGGCTGCGTCGCAGATATCTCACCTAAGTTTGATTCCAGAACTTACCGAGGATGACAACGAAAAGTGTGGTCTGAATGCAATCAGGTAAGTTTGAAATATTCAGTTGTATGTACGAACAAGGTGTAAAATGAAATAGCACGTGTGCGGAGAAGTCATAGCGTAATATTCAAGATTTTTACGCTTTTAATTCAAATTAAAAGCCATTGCGATTTAGCATATACTCAATAAAAAGCTTTGTTATTTTTGTTTTATTAGTCCTCGGAATACGATGGATCATATAAACGTTCGTAAAGTCGTTTTGAAGCTATCTAATAGATTAAATCTATTTTCAAGTACCTCTAATGAGGTACTAATGACGTCTAATGAGGTCTTTAAACGCTTTCGGGGTAGCAGTGTTGACAGGAAAAAAAGCAGGAAAGCGGGAAAAGACCCTAGCCTGATTCTCAGACGTCCGAGGTCGTTCGCGGTCTCTTCCCTACGTACCCCTCTCTCTCCCTCCGAAGAGGCCGCGAACGACCTCTGAGACGTCTTAGACGACTGAGGATCAGGCTAGAAAGGCCCCAGGAATGAGGAAAGAGCGAGATTTTAGGACACTTTTAAAACAGTTCATAAAATGTCTGTAGAGCATTTTATGACTTGTTTATTTTCTATCGGTTTATACTTCTAGGGGTCTAGAATGGTCCCATCCAATTTGAAAGTGCTCGCAAAATTTGGCCTTTGCTCGAATTGCTCGCAAAAATTAGATGAGTGCTCGCTTGCTAGTGCTCGCAAAATGTTTGCAACTGCTCACATACTCTGATTTTCGTTAAAATTCCCTGCTGTGCAGCGTAAGCACAATTTGCATCTTGAAACAAAGACTGACACTGGAAACAATGTTTCCCTATGGGAAACTTAGAAACATTGGGGAAACATGCGCGCGCCATTAATGTTTCTCAAAAATGCCTCCTCGTTGTGTCGACCTTTATTGAAACTGACCAGCCTGAGTTCAGTCCCAGGTAGCAGGGTAACACCACCTAAAACATTTCGCTTGTTAAGACGGGCTATCTTTAACCCTCTTAAGAGGGAACCTACTTGCTTGTAAATAGGGCCTTAGAAAGCTTCAGATACCGTTAAGTGAATTAATTTTGCAGCAAACGGCATATTAAACAAGGCATAATTGGCTGTAAGCTACTGAGAATGGTTGAACCGCGACACGGCCTTATCTCATATTGCCTCGCTTTGTGCCAGTTAACCTGTTTTGCAAGTGTCAGCCAGATAACTTGGCGCAAACAACGTTTTAATAAAGAAAGATTCCAGCTGGCGGAAAATTTACGAAGTGTTAGCTGCTCGCCGTTTGTAATTTCTAAAGTGCTCGCTGCTCGTATGATAATGATAACTGCTCGTGCTCGCAAAAATAAACTCACTGCTCGCATGCTCGCAAATGCTCGCAAAGACCATTCGATATCCCTACTTCTCATCTTGTTTGTTTTGATTTGATTAAGACTTTTGGTGATCGCGCTTTTGCCCGCTCCGGCCCATTTCTATGGAACAAACTGCCGCGTGAAATTCGAGACAGCCAGAGTGTAGTCATTAGTGCAGAGTGCACTATTGGGATGGTTTGGGGGGTTGACGCCGCTAACGCACTATGGCAATAAGGTGTAAACTTTAATGTTTGTTTAATTAATTAATTTCAATTAATTAATTAGCCTTGTTTGAGGGGGTGGGGTAGGTACCTTTGATTGCTACGTAAAATGTGCTATACTTACATTTCTTTTTGTATAACGTCACAAAACTATATATGGTTCCAATATTCTCTTGCTATCCTAGTGGTACTATTTTCTTAAGAACATAAGCGATTTTACACGAAACGCATGCGCAGATTGATTAGCGTTTGTGTTAACTATATGTTAGGTAAACGATACATTTCATACACAATTATACACAAACATTTAGTGCTTTTCCTTGTGGTTGAACACAGTATGTAAGACGCATGCGCTCTAGCATTGTCGGCATGATACAATCCGTTCTCGAGTTCAGATTCATGCGTGCAATACTCTCGTCTTAACGGGCGATAGCAGTTATATTTCAGGTTATATCAGGTCCCTCTTTTAGTGCAAAGAACGCTTTTGTGACAGCGTATCTTTTGGAATCATCCCTAGCTCGGTTGAAAAATGCCGTGTGTTGTTTTCAACTATTTCGTGTTTGCTAAGCTTTAAACAGGGAAACGAATGGATCGCCCCAGCCGCTTTTATTTTCTCTCCTATGAAAGAGAACAAGAAGTTCACAAATGTATTCACCCGAAACATTTCTGAGTTAGCGGCATTAAAATTAGTAATGTCGTGACAAAAGAAACTTCTCAAATATTGCTGTAGACACTGTGGCACTTACGGAAACCGCAAATAAATTTAGTCAGTCATTGAGGGGACTCATTCAGCGTTTTAGGATATAATTTTGGTCATGTTGAAACGCTTCTCGGTTGTATTAATCGACATCATTGTGTATTTTGAACTAGTTTACTGTTAACACCAACGGCGGCAACCTAATAAGCAGGTGCTATTCCGAGACACGACGTGACTATTTGATAATTAAATTAGTAATTGTTTATCGATGAAATGAAAATTTGCCTCTTGATTGAAACAAAATCATTCTTATATGAAAGTAATGTAACACGAAAATCATTCTTCTTCCAATTTTTTTATAAGGTAAAAACATTATTCCATTTTTCTCAGGAAAAAAGCGAGCATATCTTCTTTGTATGTTTTTGAGAAAACAAGGGTATCATGTTACAAACTTTGCGAGAAAAACAAAAGTATCAAGTTACAACTGTTGGTGATGAAAAACTAAAATTATCGCGTTTGCCAATTCAACGTATTAATGAATTTAGAATGAACGAAATTCAACGTAAAACACCACAGTAAAAGTTAAAACCGTCTTGACAAACAGTAATTGTAAGTTATTTTTGGGCCTTGAACTAACAAGTTACATACAAGCAGCAGATGACTCAAAACGTACTTACAGTCCTGCATAACACTCTGCACTATCTGAGATTGTCTCACTAGTTTTTAAGTCCAAGCTTAAGACATATCTGTTCAAGCTGGCTTACAATTTGTTGTAACATTTTAAATAGTTTTAACATTTTAATATTTTTAAATTTAATCGTTTAATATTTTTGATATTCTTATATAATAGTTTGTAAAGCGCTTTAGAATATTTTTATAATTTTAGCGCTTTAGAAATGTAAATTATTATTATTATTATTATATTTGTAGGTATGCAGCAACGGGTTCGTGTAACATCTTTGTGTTTATTGTCACGTGGGTGCTCCTAGACACGAGTGAATCCAGCACCAGTTCAGACAAACTGGGTTCCGCTGATGCTTCTGCATTTATGGTAAGTAAGTTGTGTTCATTGTTGTACCCAGACACAAAGTGCTGTGAATGGATCTGATCACGTGGTGCTTTTCTTTTAGCTGTTTGGGTTCGTCACGCCATCTTCTTGCCTTAAGATTGCGTGACGAGCCTAAAGAGCGTCTCTGAAGTAAGCTACTTCGCAAAGAGATGATGATGCTGATTCACAGAAAACGCAGCCTTCCAAACAAAGCAGTTCGCATTGTCAAGCTTGTTTTGTTGTGGAAGGGTGTTGCTTTTCAGCACGAGTATATGTCTGAACGTTGACCTTGCGACCTCCATCCATCACTGGACACAACAATGCTCCTGGTTCTGACAAATTCAATACACAGTAGTATTGTCATGACAATCAGGCCTCGTCCACACTTATCAGGATATTTTTGAATCCGCAACTTTTTCTTTCCGGATACGGCTTCTGTCCACACGCATCCGGTGAATCCGGATATTTTTTAATCCACTCTCCAGAGTAGAAAATAATAAATCCGCAACGAATCAGATAACGTGTGGACGGGGAAATTTTTGAAACGGCTGCCGAAGAGACTAGTGTGGACGTGGCCTCAAAAAAAGTGGTTCCAGAGTGGTAAAAGGCTTATTAACCAGGCGCCGGAGATTCTTAATCTCTTGTCGCTCACTCACTTTCGTCAGTGGATGTTCCTCTTACCAATCACTTCAATATGTTACAGCTAACCCAACCCTCTCCTCCCGCTAAGGCTTAAAAAATCTCACTGTAATCTGAGCTGTTGACTGTTTCAAAAACTCGCTAGAATCAAGCTCATCTGATAGATTTCTCAAAGATTTCTCAAATATTTATTGGTGGAATAGATGGCTCTGTTACCGTTCCAATACAGTATTTACTCATAATTTTTCGTACTTGTTTCCAGTACGTGGTTTTCATAGTTGTTGGAACAGGTGTTTTCTTCTCAATCGTCTTTCACGTGGGAGTCAAGGAACACCCGCGTGACTGTAGTGCTGAATTCGCTACCAAGTCAAGCAAGAGATCGGCTGGCAATTGGACTGCTTGGTTCCGGGAACCACTCTTTTATCAGGTATGGGTATCGTCCATCGTCTTTGCCCCAAAGGACAAGTAACGTCGATGCACGAAAT
>JAHPZR010011143.1:22500-24123 GCA_019787425.1 Platygyra sinensis | reverse complement strand
TAGGTATGCAGCAACGGGTTCGTGTAACATCTTTGTGTTTATTGTCACATGGGTGCTCCTAGACACGAGTGAATCCAGCACCAGTTCAGACAAACTGGGTTCCGCTGATGCTTCTGCATTTATGGTAAGTAAGTTGTGTTCATTGTTGTACCCAGACACAAAGTGCTGTGAATGGATCTGATCACGTGGTGCTTTTCTTTTCGCTGTTTGGGTTCGTCACGCCATCTTCTTGCCTTAAGATTGCGTGACGAGCCTAAAGAGCGTCTCTGAAGGAAGCTACTTCGCAAAGAGATGATGATGCTGATTCACAGAAAACGCAGCCTTCCAAACAAAGCAGTTCGCATTGTCAAGCTTGTTTTGTTGTGGAAGGGTGTTGCTTTTCAGCACGAGTATATGTCTGAACGTTGACCTTGCAACCTCCATCCCCGGGGGGGGTACTTGATATATTCCTAGGTGGGGAGGTGCGGCCCGGCCCCTCATACCCTGACCCTGTTTAAGACAAATATCGCTGATTTTCCTACCCTGTTTAAGACAGAACTCCGATTTTTGATACCCTGTTTAAGACATGGATTAAAAGTTGCGGTTACAAATTGTGTGGCTTTCTTGATGTGTAATCAGTGGAAATTAATGTACCTGGTATCAATGCCAAAGTCAACAAAAGACAATAATAATTTAAAAGAGCTTGTAAAAATTTTGCCATTTATCGTTCAAGAAAAGATATCCCATTTAAGACAAAAACTGATGAATCGATACCCTGATTAAGACAAAAAATGACAAATTCGATACCCTGTTTAAGACAAAAATCCCGAAAAACATACCCTGGCTGGCCGCACGTCCCCATTAAGCTCATATAAGGGAGTACCCCCCCGGGCCTCCATCCATCACTGGACACAACAATGCTCCTGGTTCTGACAAATTCAATACACAGTAGTGTTGTCATGACAATCAGGCCTCGTCCACACTTATCAGGATATTTTTGAATCCGCAACTTTTTCTTTCCGGATACGGCTTCTGTCCACACGCATCCGTTGAATCCGGATATCTTTGAATCCGCTCTCCAGAGTGGAAAATAATAAATCCGCAACGAATCCGATAACGTGTGGACGGGGAAATTTTGTGAAACGGCTGCCGAAGAAACTAGTGTGGACGGGGCCTCAAAAAAAGTGGTTCCAGAGTGGTAAAAGGCTTATTAACCAGGCGCCGGAGATTCTTAATCTCTTGTCGCTCACTCACTTTCGTCAATGGATGTTCCTCTTACCAATCACTTCAGTATGCTACAGCTATCCCAACCCTCTCCTCCCGCTAAGGCTAAAAAAATCTCACTGTATTCTGAGCTGTTGACTGTTTCAAAAACTCGCTAGAATCAAGCTCATCTCATAGATTTCTCAAAGATTTCTCAAATATTTATTGGTGGAATAGATGGCTCTGTTACCGTTCCAATACAGTATTTACTCATAATTTTTCGTACTTGTTTCCAGTACGTGGTTTTCATAGTTGTTGGAACAGGTGTTTTCTTCTCAATCGTCTTTCACGTGGGAGTCAAGGAACACCCGCGTGACTGTAGTGCTGAATTCGCTACCAAGTCAAGCAAGAGATCGGCTGGCAATTGGACTGCTTGGTTCC
>JAHPZR010011143.1:0-10000 GCA_019787425.1 Platygyra sinensis | reverse complement strand
CTGAGAGACTTTTTAAACCTTCATAAATATTCAGCTAAATATGTAAATAATGTATTATTCACGAGTCAAAGAAATATGGTTATCTGATCCTTAGGTAAGCTCTTGGGGAAGTTTACTTTTAGAATGTAAGTATCAAAAAAGTCACTTAAAAAGCAGTAGGGGGCACAGTTGATATTAAACCATATTTTTGTTTGTTCTTCAGATATGCTGGTACAGTCTCATCAAACATTTTTGTATTCTTGGTGACTTGGCTTCTTCTAAGTACAGTAGGCAGAGGATCAGAAAAACTAGCCCCTTCTGACTCCACAGCTTTTATGGTCAGTGCTAAGAATTTTCTTACTGATTTTCTAATAACCATTATAACATAGCTAGCAGAGCCACGCAATCAAATTCAGTATACGTAAGCATGCTCCAAATCTCGACAGTGCATGCTGATGGCGTGAGCAAATTGCTTTGCCAGAATTTTTTTCTCGCGAGCGGCCATTGTCAGCGCGAGGAAAAATATTTTATTTCGCTACAATAATGGAAAGAGAGACTCGGCCAACTAGTCCCAAAACAAACACAATTTTCCGACCTTTTCTCACGGGCTAGAGTTCTTAAATAAGGCAGAAAAAGAGAAAAACAACGAAAAAGGATACTCGCATCAGCACCGTCAATTCACTTCACTGTCCGAGGGTAAAATGCAACAACTTTTGACAGAAAGACTCTCTGGTTAAACCAAACAAATAACAAACTGCTGGTTTGTTTCAACCTTAAAGGTAAGCTTAAGTTTTTCCGTTTTAAAACTGTCAATTGAAATAGAAAACTTGAGCTTTCAACAGAAAAATTGAAATAAAACCAATTGCTATTTTGTTTAATATTTTGCTTACCGCGAACAATCGCTTCTAATATTGTTGTCCTTTTTTTCGCGTCGGAGTTTCAGGGTTTTATGCACAGTTCCACGGGCTATGTTATAAAACAATTTGTTCATGCTTTTAGCTGTGCACTATCAAGTTATGGAGCACTTGGGAAGTTTGGAGAGCACTCAAGAAGCTAGAGTTGCCCTCGGCTATCGCCTTGGACAACTCTTACGCTTCTTTCATGCTCTCCAAACTTCCCGCGTGCTCCATAACTCAATAGTGCACGCTAAAGCATGAACCAGTTGTTAAGTATTTTTCATTTGGTATATTTTAAATATGGAACCTGAATCTGAATGTACAATAATTCCAACTTTTTCCACGCCAGAAATGTTGACAAACAAACTTTTCTTAAATGCTGAGGTTAAATCCCACTCATCCCTGTCAATAAAGCTGACATACTCTTAGAAAGCGGTAATGATCCTCACTTGTCTAGTTATAAAGTGCTCTGATTCTGCTTCTTTTTCTTAGGTTTGCCATCACATTTTGTTATCTTTAATAAATTTACCCACCCGTGCACTCTTCACTGATCGACATGCAACCATGCCTGCATAATCAGTTTCTGGAGAAATCATAGAACTTTGCTCTTATACAAATTCATCAGTGGAATAAGACACTGCAATTTTTCTGTACAGTATTCTTATTTGAAGCAGTTTGATCACATGAATTTTGTAATAGGATATTAAGTTCAGTGCTATTTTGCGATAAGTTTAGTTGAGCCTTTGGCGACCAGTGTATCAAGTTTAAAGTGCTTTTCAACAATAAATGTTAAAGGCTGGTTTTACTAATGACGGAGTTGTAGTCAAAGTTGTAATCAGAAGGGTAGAGCAATACAGTCCAGTGACAATCACACCAACAGAGTCAGAAGCAGAACAATAATTCTGCTTATGACTCTGTCGCTTATGATCAAGTGAAAACTGCATTGTCGGAGTTGCAAGCAGATTGCAGAAGAATAAACCAATGACAATGTTCAATTCTGGGCCTTGGGATTGGTTGGTGCTTCCGCTTCCGCTTCCGACTCTGACGACCTAGTTTTCACAGGATCATAAACGACGGAGTTGTAAATGGAATCAGAAGAAATGAAAATATTCTGATTCTTCTGACTCCGATTCTGTCGAGCTTATGACTCCGCTTACGACTCTGGTTTTCGATTTTCATTAGGTCATAAGTTCTCTTAAATGACTCCAACTACAACTCTGACTCTGACTCTGTTGCTAGTGAATTATATGAGTTGTCTAAATATTTCATTACAGCTGTATATGAGTTGTCTAAACTGCGATTATTACAATTTTGTTACCATGTAATCCTCTGGATAAGCTCAATCCTTCCAACACTAGCTTCCAACAGAGCAACGAGTAGAAAACGATTTATGCAGGGTTTATACTCCATCTAATGACTCAATACCATTAAGTAGCAACCAAGAGTAGTAACATTACTTGTGTGTATCTCATTATGTTCACACACGGCATAAATTCTCTATAAAAAGTGAGGACATCTCAGTAAGTTGCAGACAGTATGACCCAGGCTTAAAAGTGCTCCCTTAGAGTTGGAAAGTTAACCATAAATGGAAGCATTTTGTATAATTGTGTTTGACTTTTAAGTAATGGTCTGTGTAAGAATTAGTAATCAAAAGAACAATAGGCCAAGGCAATAGCGGCAATTAACTTTTTTTGTAGTCATTACCCTAATCAGTTTAATTTCAATAGTCCTCATTGGCTAGTTCACAGCTTTTAATAGCCCTTTTCGCGGTTAGTTTTTCTCATTTACATTATGTTGTAATCCAACAGGGGTGTGAGGCAATTTCGGGCTAAAAGTACAAAATTTCCCCAATTTCATTGTAATGCAAATGAGCAGAGTTAACCGTGAAAAGGGCTATTACTTTTGCTGTTGGGCAGCCTACTTCTTAGGTGGACCATTACTAATTGAAAATGTAGTGATCCTGGGTTGGTGATTTTTAAAGTCAAATTGCATGTGCAAATGTTAGATTGTGATACCAGTTTAGTCGCACTGTGCATGTTATATTTTTGTCTCTTAACACCCAGGTATTAACTAACCTGTTGTATTTCTTTTTCAGTATGTTGTATTTATTGTGGTGGGTACTGGTCTTCTATTTATGCTCATTTTCCACCTTGGATTAAAAGAGCCACCAAGAAGTTGTACATATTTATTTGCAAGTAAAGGAAGTAAGAGGAGTGCTGGAAACTGGATTCACTGGTTTAAGGAAATCCAGTTTTATCAGGTTTGTGTTTAAAAACCAAAAGAACGGTGAAAACTGTATTAAGTAAAACTATGTACTGGTATATTATGGATTTCATATATTCTATTTCAAAAACTATTGATTGTTGATTTCCCTGTCTTGAAGTTTTTTGCCCAAGCTAGGAATTTGTGGTCGGGAGTGAATGTATGCTAAGTAGGGTAGGTAGGTGAAGTCTGCATGCGGGCCAATTGTGGCCCACCAGGCCGGAGCTTATCCCGGTTTCTGTCGCATCAAGCGACCAGGAGTATTTCTACTCCCCCCTGGATGGGATGCTAGTCCATCACAGGGTTACCCCCAGCATTAAATTTACCAGTACCCATTTATATACCTGGGCGGAGAGAGTCACCATGAGAGTAAAGTGTCTTGCCCAAGAACACAACACGCTGTCCCTGGCCATGGCTTGAACCCAGACTGCTCGCTCAGGACTCGAGTGCACTAGCCATGAGGCCACCGCGCTTCCTGCAAGATGCCAAGTAAAAGAGCATTAGTAATATACAAAAGCAATTGCTGTAATATGACTGCTTTAGGTACTATATGCCATCAATGGTTAGTGTATAGTGACTAATAAGATCCTCTACATGATGGTGACATCTTGTTGGAGACTTTGACTAAGAAAACGTTTAGAAATTAAATTACGGGATAATTCAATTCCTGAGATTACTGAAATCTTGAGCTCATACTTTGATAACTGATAACCTTTAGCACATCTGGGTATTTCATAATAGTATTATTAATTGTCATTGCAGGTGGCTTTGCTGTACATGTGTACTCGTCTTATTGTTAATATTACACAAGTATATGTCCCAATGTACACTCTGGAAACACTGTCCCTTGACAAGGTAAATAATTCTTTCTATAAAATTAGTGAAGTGCAATTCTCTTACTGTGGCCATCTGAAATATGTAAACACTTTGATTTCACTGTTATTGTATTATATTTAATATTTATTCTTAAATCACAAGACATAGCCTGTCATTGTATCTAGTGCTGAGTATCATAATTAATTTGATTTAAGCAGATGTGAAGACTGATTAGTATCCCAAGGCAGTCTGGCAGTTTGATTTCTGGTCGAAACCTAACGATAAGGGTGTGTGCCTTTGGGGTGATCTGGATCAGGATCAGTGATCCAAGATCAATCTGCAATCAGTGTCATTAGTCGTTGGCCCACAGACACCCCCTTTCCCCCATTCAATGTTGGAAAGCACAATTTGTTTGAAATCCTTGCGAAGGCACTTTTACGGTTTGTAAACAACATTGAACGGGTGAGAGCAGGAGGGCGACTCAAATAAGGTGTTCATGTGCCAACAATATGGCAATGATTGTGGATCATGGTGCATCAAAGAAACCATTAAGTCTGTGATGAGAGTGGATTCATCGGTTCCTTTAATGCACCATGATCCACACAGATCTTGGGTCACTGATCCTGATCCAGATCACCCCAATGGAATGCACCCTAAATGCTGCAGAAACACACAAGTTTTTAACTGTATTATTGATACCTTTAACAGGGGTTTCAAAATGTTTTGAAGTAGGCGGCCAACTGTGGAAAAGTAGGCGTCTGTGATAATCAAGGGGCTGGAGGCCCCTCGATTCTAGGGGGTCTGGGGGCATGCTCCCCTGGAAAATTTTGAAATCTAGAAGCTCAGAAATTCCATTTTCAATGTTCTAATATCTATTTCAGAGGTAAATTGTGATTTGAGTTTTTTTTGAACAACACTTACATCCTTTTGCGTATGTATTATTGCTATAAAATTGAGTGTGAAGTTACTATGCTGTCTTAAAGATTTGCGGATAAGAAGCAACGCCGAGATTGTTTGTCACAAGTAGACTGTTGCGACCAGAGTGGCCAGCGACATACAATCAAGTAGCCGATGGAACTCCAGCAGTCGCTGGCTTGTTTTGAAACCACTGCTTTAATATGTCGGGGGTTTCTCTATTTCAGGACACCATTGCTAAAATTCCCTTAGTTATCTATGTCAGTGGTTTCTTGTCAACATTTTTTTCAAAACCATTGAACAAGTACTCTGGAAGGAAGGTATGTTCAACACAACATGATTTTGTAATTCTAGTTTGGAAAAATAATTACCTTTTTAATGTTAAAGTGCTACTATGATCAAAAAATCATTTCCTTTTTCCTTCAGATTTTGAAAGCGTGTCGGCTTAGCACCTAATTGGCAAAGCTTTGAGTTTTATCCAAAGACAGTCTATTTATTTTGAGTCTATTAGTTTTGGATTTCATGGTCTGCCATTGCTCACATTCAAAACTGACCGATTAGACCTCAGAGGGTTGGATCTAGAGAAAATGACGTCATTTACTCACTAGCTTAAAAATTTCAGCATTTAAATGCAATTTATTATACATAATTTCAAAACACGGGTTTAAAAGTCTGAAAGCCCAAAACTCCAGTGCAGCATATTATTCAGCCGCGTACACACGCATTGCATCAGGCTTAAACTAGAATTCCAGTTAAAATAAACAGGTGTCTCGTTAAAATCAGAACTTAAAACTTGGGTCAGTTGGTGTTTAGTTAACATAGTTTTGAACTCCAAAGAAAAAAAGAATTGTTTTTTTTGGTCGTAGTAGCACTTAAGTTGTGGAAGAACACTGACTTGGCTTGTTGTAAAATACGCAACGCAACGCAATATTACGCAATATATGCAACACAATGTACGCAATATACGCAATATACGCAATGTTAGCCGAAGTCAATTTGTAAAATACGCAATACACGCAATATTCCAAAATGACGATCTGTAAAATACGCGATATACGCAATATCAATTTGTAAAATGCGCAATATACGCAATATGTGCTAAACGGTTCATTCGAACAGCGGTCGACTTGCAAAAATGTCATACTGCGCATGCTTGCCGCTCCCACGAGGCGCTGAGTCATGCAAAATGGGTGAGTTTTGTGCTACGTGTTTGCGAAAATGCCGGGTGGGGAAGGGGGGAGGGAGGTGTACGATTCTGATATAATTGTGACTAGCGTGGTCATTGCACTTCTAGGGGTGAAATTTGGTGGTTTGCTACCGCTAAGTGTTAAAATCTAACATTGAAAGAAATGATATCTTGGTGCTCTGAAGCGATTGCCCCGTGCTTCATGAATATCAAATAACTTTACGAAAATGTCGAAACCAATATAACTTATTCGTCCTGCATCTGCGCTGAATGCCACGACGTTTTTGTTTATATTTTTCTACAATACAAAAATGTTGATTGCGTCTACAGTGGACAAAAACAATTATGCCGACAACTTCTCGCCAATGCTTTTTAATGCAACAAACAATACAACTGAAACAGTAAATGCAGTTTCGACGTGAACAAAACACAACTAAATTAGAACTGTTAATGTTTGTCATAACCTATTGCCACACAGTCAAAAGGCAAGAACTATTAATCCAAAATTGATCCAAATCGAGAACAATATCAAAAGATGACTCCAGATGCTGTTTCTGAGCTTCGGACAAACGCTCGAAAACGTGATTCTTCATAACAAGCTATAACCACAACCACAGCTAAATTAAAACTTTCAATGTTTGTTACGCCTATGCCATATAGTCAAAAGGCAAGAAACTATTCATCCAAAATTAACAATTGTTAAAACCGTGTCTTTTATAATTTGATGCCAGGATCAATCATCAAAGATGTAAAAAGATCAAACACATACCACAAAACTCATCCATTTTCCATGACTCAGCGCCTCGTGGGAACTGCGAGCATGCGCAGTATGACATTTTTGCAAGTCGACCGCTGTTCGAATGAACCGTTTAGCACATATTGCGTATATTGCGTATTTTACAAACTGATATTGCGTATATTGCGTATTTTACAGATCGTCATTTTGGAATATTGCGTGTATTGCGTATTTTACAAATTGACTTCGGCTAATATTGCGTATATTGCGTATATTGCGTACATTGCGTTGCGTATATTGCGTAATATTGCGTTGCGTTGCGTTGCGTATTTTACAACAAGCCCACTGACTTAATGTATGTGCACATATAAATTTGAAGAACCTTGGAGTCATGGGTACAAAGTCGAGATAATAATTTATGAGATCATGAGATAAAATTATGTCTTATTAATTAATGTGCAGCCCTCCAAGAAGATTTTTTTGTTGATTCTCTTTAAATATTGAATAAAAACGTTTTAATTTTTTGTGATACATAATTTCAATGGCTATTCATTCTTGCTTGTAGGTGACATTCTTTCTTGGTCTACTTATGATAGCAGGAGTGAGGTGAGCCAGGAATGAATGAATTGGATTGATAGGATTACTGACAAAATTAGATCATGGATATTGGAAATAATAAGTTTATATAGTGCCATTTCCCAGTGGTCCAATGCCACATTACAAAAATTTATGAAATAAAAAAAATAAAAACAATCTAACTAATGATAAATAGATAAGAAGTCTAAAAGTCCTAACTAAAAGCTTCTTTGAAGCATACCATCATCATTTCTTGACTGACAAAATAAACATATTAAGTCAATGACAATATTTGAGATAAAGCCAGATCAGCCCTAGCAAGTTTTCATGTGGATGATCCTCTATCCAGGCTGAATTGATCCTAGCAGTGCGTGGAACGTTGGGCACACTTGATCCTAGTTACACAAGTCTTCATGAAGCTCCCTTGAGTCTAACATACCTCAGCAGTAGAGCCTCCAACTGATCTGTAGGATGTTATAATTTCTACTCCTTTTGTGAAACTTGAAAAAAAATTTTTTTTTTTTGAGTAGCTTGTGTCACAAACAGCTAAAATTTCTTTCATTGGTTCATGGTTTTTACTTGTTATTTATGAATAAGTTATGTTACTTTGTTATGTATTGTCACTGACAGTACCTGGATGTGGAACATAAAGAAGCGCGACTACATAGCTACATATGGGGCTGCTGCATTGTTAGGTGTTGGTGGGTCCACTCTTCTTGTGACCGCCTTGACTATGTTGGCAGATCTTATTGGAGAGAATGTGGTAAGCTGCCTGTCACAGATTGTGAGTTTAAATTTAGGAAACTTGGTCTAGAAGATTGCATGTCATGCATTTTAGGCCTGACAGTTCTAACAGATGCTGTCTCAAAAATATCATAAAAACTGCAGTTATATTTCTTGCTCTTTCAAGCTCCACAGTGTTGAGTATACCCTCTTGCATTAACTTACTATTATTTTTAATAAGGTCACTCTCTCTGAAGCTCTTTCCCCCTCAATAAATAATAGACCTTGAAAAGAAGAAAAAGCAATTCTCTCCCTCCCTCCCTCCCTCCCTGGATTCAATTGAACATTGTGGTACATGATTCTATGACCATGTAGATGTCACTCACCTGTAACATTATTTTACACCCGCTTTCAGTGTTACGTGCATAGATGTCGAAAGATGAACTAAGATGTCCATGCACGTAACACTGAAAGCGGGTGTAATTGGCTTTCATGCCTTAGACAAAAATGTTCTGAAAAAATCCCTTGTATGTTTATGTAGAATAACATATTTTGTTGACTTTGTATGTGTTTTTTTTTGTTTCTCAGGAAACAGGTGCTTTTGTCTATGGAGCCATGAGTTTCACGGATAAATTATCCAATGGAGTAGCTGTTCAGCTCATACAGATATTTCATCCATGCAACAAGATAGGACAGTAAGTGTTACAGGAGTCAATATTCTCAACTGTTTGTGTAATTTCTCGTGAGAATTTTCAAGTAAAAACAAGCTATGTTATCAGAGTACAATTTGACAATTACAAGACATCTTTGTTTCAAATTGTGCAGTCAGAACAAACTAAATTACTAATCGAAAAAAAAGAAAGAGTTACATGTATATTACTCTTTCTTAACTTCTTTTGCTGTTCACGTTGTTTTAACTGAGAACAATGGACTTATCCATGTGCTATATCTGAAGAGTCTCATTAGAGTCAGTGCATGTGCAGTACATCTAGCTCCTATGCAATATGAATTGTACACGTCTGTATCGACACCTTTGAGTTTTTCCGCTACTGAACGGAGAATACAAGTGAACGCACTCTTTGCAAAACTACCAGAGAAACAGTGTTTTCAGGTTATCCTGTCAGTTTGATTCTGCTCTTCTCTTTGGTAACAAGACACGTAAGAGGTTCAAAGACACTTTGTCTAACAAGTTACCCGGAACTTCCCTAATCATTCCTCGTGTATGTCACTGTTTTCTAATATCATTCAAGACTGCATTTATTATGCATGTAGTCATGGGAAATTTTCTTGCGTGAACAAGATTATGGTTTCTTGTTTTGGTTGTGTGCTTGTTAACCACTTTCCAGTTATGTCTTTGTGGTCTGATACTTTACGAGTTTCTGACTTTCTGCAACGGTCATTTCCTAAATCATACTCCATATCGTGTGTTATGAGCCATCAACTGTCGAAGACTGTCGAAAAACCCTGTAGCTTGTTGGTAACTTTTTGTTATCCTATTGGCTGACAGTTGCCCTGACAGCTGGTTTCGGGAGCTCCTTTTCACAAATAATACTAATTCTTCAGTCAGGATCTTTCTTGGTCAACCGGAGTTCTTTTTGCTTTAGACCGTACTACATATTTCACCAGACTGAATTAGTTTTTGTTAATCCTTTTACAGTGGCTAGAAAGGAAAGATCCTTGAGTTGTGTTTTTGCAACTTCTGGCAAGCCAGCGTTTTCTAATTCACCACGCTGTAGCTAGTAAATCATTACTACAGTAGGCTATCACCGTGAACATTTTTATCATGTGGTTCATTCTCTGTGATCACTTTTTCTCGGCAGTTTCTTTTCTGATCGATATCCTGGCTACCCCTCAACATACGGCGTCATAGAACTCGGGTCTGATCTATCCTAACCTGCTATCAGGTGCTCC
>JAHPZR010011142.1:0-27543 GCA_019787425.1 Platygyra sinensis | reverse complement strand
CGCATGCCATGTGACTTCCCACTTGCTGTTGTTTTGCCACTTCAACTTCCGGTCGTTTTGTAAAATTAAAAACCAATAAAAATTAGCTATAATAGCCAAGCATACAACCGTACCGATTTTAATAAAACAATTATTCCATTCGTGCTTGTTGGATATGAGATGGTTAAAGCCAACGAGGTCCTACGGGCTTCGTTGGCTATTTACCATCTCATATCCTACGCGCGCTCATGGAATAATTCTTAAATAATTTTTAGATGGATAAAAACAATTCCCTAGAGAAACTGTATCAAGTGGTCTGTTACTGGAAAACAAACCGACCAAGCTAATAGTGTTCATTTTAAATAAAACGAAACAAAGCCCACAGGTCCCACCTCCTGTACGGTCCCCGGGGAGGGAGAACAAATCATCTCATTGTTACATACCCCCGCCCTGTTCTCTCTGGTATAAATATCTCGGGCACCCTACATTCCCACGAAAGGCTCGCAAGACAACCCAAGGCGAAAAAACTGATTTAATAAATACCTCCTGAATACAATCTATTACAGTTATTGTATATTTTGCTGCAGCATTGACGATCCTTGGAAAAAGAAGTCTTTGGTATTCAGAATAAAAGTTTAGAAAACGGTCAGAGTAAAACACGATCTGCAGAAGGCAGGCCGGCAACTTAGTAAAACAAACAAAGTAAAATGCAGATTACAGACTGTAGAATTTTTAACTGAATCGTGTAATCATTTCCATCGTTGAGAGCTAACCGTAACCAGGCCAACAAGAGTGATATTCAGGCTAACCGGGGTGCAGACTTTTACTTCAATTAGCCTGAATAACCCTGTTATTGTTAGCAATCGATAGTTAAAATAACACGACAAAAACTGAAAACGTATCTCTCTTGCCGTCTGCATTTTACTCGGCCCAGTCTGTAGTCTGTGTTTCACTGACCGGTTAAGAAAACTAACAAATTGATCAAGCGTATCGTCAAAACTTTGTTACTTACAATGTAACAAAGCAGACTGTATTTCTCTTAATGACAGAGATTTTCTACTCTTACAAGAATGGAAATCAATTTTTAAGTAAGTCACTGTTTGCTCTATGTACCAAAGTTATCTTGTCAATACAACATTGCAGTAAATATTTAGCTCCGTGCTAGTAAATTATACCTAATGTGCAGCCTAACAAATGATTCATACATGTCGTTGAGTGTCTCAATGGGGGGTGGGGGGACCTTTGACAGTTGACGGTAATTTGAAATTTTGGGGCTTCTGACAGCAGGCTTGAGAAAAAAATTTCTTCTGCTTGATGAATTCAAGTTAAAATTAACTCTTGCTTATTTTTAGGATTACCTTTTGTGTTTTGAAGATCGTCTTGGTATTTCAAAGATGAAATGAAGTACAATTTTGCCAATCTCTAACGTATAATATTAAGAAAATGCCCAAAGAAAATACGCGCTGATTGGTTAACATTAGTGCTTTTATCTAACTATTAAATCATGTTTACAATAAATATAATTGATATAAAAATAGAACGACGTTTCGATGACCCGATGTCATTATCGTCACGTGATAGTTGACGAGGACGCAGCCCGACTCAACTATCACGCATCAGTAGAAATCGAGAGCCATTCTCGTCCCCATAACCCTATTCGGCGGGGCCTTGGCACGAAGGGCTCTAGAGACATAGGATTTTCGAATTAAATTGAATTATTTTGATTGGCTGTTTGAAAACAAAGAAATCTTGAGCGGAAGTCTTGCGGTAGTCAAAATGTTCGCGCGGATTGCTGGCGCGAAAATATAAAACAGCTGTGACCAGCGGCGTTTAATAATTGAGGACATGGAGGATTTGGGACTGAATTCACCCGATTTTTCATATTCAAAGCTCAATACTTTTCACGGCTCAACACTTATCGCTGTTGTAACAAAACGGTTTTTGTTGGTTGATAATTTCGGAGAGAAAAGTAGCAAACAGCCGGAAATTTTAAAAGTGCTTGAGTTTTCAGCTGGATAAGAAACTGAGTTCGGCGATGGTTAAACAACGATACGGTGCGAACCATATACAGAGACGTGAAGAATATTGAAGGATTCCGTTCTTTGTTGCTGGCATCACTTTCTTTGCAGGAATTGTCGATCGTGTGGAAAGAGTTTGTGGCTTGCAACAGGTTGAGGAGTCACCTTCGTCGAGTCAGCACTCTACGGTGAGGCGAAAAAGAGTGAACCGCGAAAGTGTCGAAAGTGGTCGTATGTGTCTTTTCGTTAAGGGCGATCAACATCACAATAAAAATCCCCCTCAGAATAACAAAAATAACACGACTACACTACAGCGCCTTCCATAGTTTTTGCAAGCTTGAACCGTTTATAAATGCCGGCTTAACGTTGGCGTAAAATATGTCTAAAATATATGACTATATTCCCTTTGAAGGTAAACGGTGCGTAAATGGTTTTGTTTCCTGGCGAATTTTGTTACAATATTTTTTTGCTTTGGGATCAATGGAAGGCCAATAATTGATTTCAACTTTCCTTTGCTGGCCCCAATCTGCAAATGGGAAAGTGTCGCGATAAATTCAAAAGACAAAACCGGGAGAAAACCAACCATCCATCCAGTGGTATCTCCCCATTCAAAATGGCAGAGGGAAACTTTAGCGAAATATTGCCAGGAGACACCGCAAGTGGACGCAACAGTCCATATTGATCATGAATACTGTTATAGCAAGGAGAAGATTACTTTTGCAATTGTCTTCATTTATTCTTCTCCTGGTTTCCTTTAACGAGAGTCAACAGCAAGTTGCTGTATTACGATCGTGTCGGTGTTTCCAAAGGAATCTTGGTCAGTGGTGGGAGACAGTTGGAACACTTGTAGTTAAAAGGGATTTAAACAACTTCAGAAACTTGTATCGGATTCGATTGAATCAGTCTCTTTGTGGTTACCTAGCGAATAGTTGTCGAATATCTCTTTGAAAAAGCTTGGGAAACGTCCGAGGAGCTTTTGTTACCGTCGGATTCCTCTTCTCTCAAGCTTTCGGGCAAATCGGGTAACTCTTTGCGCCACGACGCCATTTTGTCTTTCTGTTTTTGATTTGTGCGCATGCGTAATAGTATGCAAATGATGCAAAATACATTAGATTAACTTATGCATTGAGTTCGGCGCGACAATAGCACGGCGTTTGAAACCAAGTCGTGCTTCTGCCGTGCAGCACGGCAAGGCCTGCCGCGCTAAGTAGTCATGCCGAACTTAATTCAGCCGTGCCGCGCTGAATGGTTTCAAACGGCGTGCTACTGCCGAGCTTAAATCGAAATGGCAGTTTCATTTGAGTTCGGCACGGCAGTAGCACGACGTTTGAAACAGGCCTAAGTTGTTACAGAATAAATGACTTGATTTTTTTCATTTCATGGGTACTTAAAAAATAGAACTGAGGAAACATAAACAATAATAGTCTAATGGATCAAGTTTACAATAGATTAGAAAATAGACAATGTGCGTTAAATAGGTGCTAAAGCAATGAAATTTTCACTTTTCAAGAACGAGTGCTCAACCTACAGTTTCTCCTTATTGTAGTAGTAATACAAATCAAGTGGACAGGTCAAGTTAAGAAATTCCCTAACCAAGGGATACTGGTTTGAGGTCAAATGTTCCAATTATATTGTCAATATACAATGTCCACAATGCCAGTATGTAAATTGGAATAAATCACTATAGGAGGCATCATCTCTTTCATAACCTGTACTTTTGCTCTGTACAGAGGAAGCAGCACTTTGATTTGGTCATCACCATTGTGTGGTCATATT
Source organism: Platygyra sinensis (assembly GCA_019787425.1). Taxonomy (NCBI): domain Eukaryota; kingdom Metazoa; phylum Cnidaria; class Anthozoa; order Scleractinia; family Merulinidae; genus Platygyra; species Platygyra sinensis. The sequence goes on along the minus strand of JAHPZR010011142.1, from coordinate 23,770 downwards.
GAACATGTGTAAAAACGTTCTGCCTGTTAGGGTTAATGGCAATGATTTCTGGATCCACCATTCCAAGGGTATTTTGTTTCCTCAGTTACTGTTGCGTTTAGTGCAACTGCAGGCATGCACCTTTGTAATTATGGCACCTAGCATACCTAATTGGGAATACACAGGCCAAAAACTATTCCTGTAAATACAATGTATGCAAATGCTAGCTGATTTAACAATGATTGTAACGAGTTTGTGATCAGCGATCATCATGCAAGTAGCTCAGTGAAACGAGTTTCCACATTTTGCATTAGTACATACTAGTATATCAAATTATGGCAGACTCATTTTACTGCTTGAAAGCCACTCCTACAGGATTTGAAATGATGATCACATAAACAATACCACCATCCTTAATAACTTGTCACCTAATCAAAAAACTGATTCCACCCTCAACAAGTAGAGAATGTGTATGGCAAGCCAAGCATGACAAAAGTGGGTTGAGTTGAAAATCACCTATCGAGTCTCAGTGATCGATGTGTGAGAATGAGCAATCACTGTGCGAGATTAGAAAATCACTACGTGAGATTAGAAAATCACTGTATGAGAAATTAAAATTGCTATACGAGAATAAAAAGATGTCATGCGAGATCATAAGTACCAATCGAGAATGAAAAACTGCCATGCGAGATTGAAATTAACTGTTGAGAAAGAAAAATCGTTGTGTGAGAAAAAAGAAATCACCATTCGAGATTATCGATTGGTTTTTTTCTGAGCCGGTGATGCATAACCAGTCAGCGGAGAGTATTTTGGCGGTCAGTATAAAACATGGACTGCGGACTGCGGACTACGGACTACGGACTACGGACTACGGACTGGGTATAAAACACGGACTGGGTATAAAACGCGGACCGAGCATTACGGACTCGGTATAAAACACGAAGAAAGCTTCTACATTGAATAAATTCTCGCACGAACGTTTCAGTCATAAATAGAAGCTATCTGTATAAATTATAGAAGTCTCATTTCCCGAAAGTTCCCGCTCATACAGGTTTAACCATACTCAAGAGAAAATGATAGGATTTTCTCTTGCCATACTCGATTGCCGAAACAGAAATAGAAGACACTGAAAGTCACAAAATTGACGAGCTGTATGAATTTTTGAATGATTCAAACCATGATTAAATGTTTTGAAAGATCAACAGTCGAGAGAATTGAGGAGAATTCGAACGACACGTCCCGCTGTTCATTTGTACGATCATGTATTAAATAAATACACATACATACGGCCACGGCGAAATGAGGAACAAAAAGTTGATAAATAGAAGAAACGACATTACACAAGGATGGCAGTTCTACACGCTTAATATCGCCTTGGAAAAGGCAGGGACAAAAAAAAGAAAAAAAAGTTCTTACAACACGGGGTATTTGTATTTGGTCACTCACCCAAGTACTATCCCCGCCGAACAGGGCTTAACTTTGTTGAGCAGAAGAAACATGTTGCTGTCCTTGTGGTATAGTGACTCACCCAAGATAGCCGGCATTGGAGGTGAGGGCTGCGATATATAGTTTCATATATTAATTCTTCTTTTCTTGCAAAGTTTCGATTTCCGGTAAGACAGTACATGAGGAGATGTAACGCTGTTGAAAACATTCACATTCACAAAGTTATCGGTCCGTGAGACCGAATTATCTTCGTCCGAGAGACCGAGGCAATTATTTCTTTTGTGCCGCATGTCCGATCACCAAAGCATATTCCTCTAACTTTTTATTCTCTACTTTCCCAGCCATGCAGTATCAGATATTTTTTTCTCTTTTTGATACCTTTTCTCATCTTAGAAATTTAAAAAAAATGCTTCCACCGTGGAGTCACTATACCACAAGGACAGCAACATGTTTCGTCTGCTCAACAAAGTTAAGCCCCGTTCGGCGCGGATAGTACTTGGGTGGGTGACCAAATACGAATACCCTGTGTTGTAAGAAATTTATTTTTCGTTTTTTCCCCTTCCTTTTCCAAGGCGATATTAAGCGTGCAGAGCTGCTATCCTTGTGTAATGTCGTTTCTTCTATTTATCAACTTTTTGTTCCTCATTTCGCCGTGGCCGTATGTATGTGTATTTATTTAATACATGATCGAACAAATGAACAGCGGGACGTGTCGTTCGAATTCTCCTCAATTCTCTCGACTGTTGATCTTTCAAAACATTTAATCATGGCTTCAATCATTCGAAAATTCATACAGCTCGTCAATTTTGTGACTTTCAGTGTCTTCTATTTCTGTTTCGGCAATCGAGTATGGCAAGAGAAAATCCTATCATTTTCTCTTGAGCATGGTTAAACCTGTATGAGCGGGAACTTTCGGGAAATGAGACTTCTATAATTTATACAGATAGCTTCTATTTATGAAAACGTTCGTGCGAGAATTTATTCAATGTAGAAGCTTTCTTCGTGTTTTATACCGAGTCCGTAATGCTCGGTCCGCGTTTTATACCCAGTCCGTGTTTTATACCCAGTCCCTAATTAATGCTTAATCCGCATTTTATACCTAAGTCCGTGTTTTATACCCAGTCCGTAGTCCGTAGTCCGTAGTCCGCAGTCCATGTTTTATACTGACCGCCAAAATACTCTCCGCTGACTGGTTATGCATCACCGGCTCAGAAAAAAACCAATCGATAATCTCGAATGGTGATTTCTTTTTCTCACACAACGATTTTTCTTTCTCAACAGTTAATTTCAATCTCGCATGGCAGTTTTTCATTCTCGATTGGTACTTATGATCTCGCATGACATCTTTTTATTCTCGTATAGCAATTTTAATTTCTCATACAGTGATTTTCTAATCTCACGTAGTGATTTTCTAATCTCGCACAGTGATTTCTCATTCTCACACATCGATCACTGAGACTCGATAGGTGATTTTCAACTCAACCCACTTTTGTCATGCTTGGCTTGCCATAAATGTGGGCAAAGACTAAATAAAGAAGCTAAAATACATTTCTTGTACACAAAAAGCCATCTACAGAAAGACACGTGGACTAGTTCCAAAAGGTTCAAAATTTTATGTCACATTGTCTGTCCCCAAAACATAGTTGTTGAGAAAAATTCGTTCACTTAAAAATCCATATATTTAACTGTAGTAAATGGAAATAACTCAAGACAGATATGAAATTCTTGCCATTCTACAATAAGATGTGCTTCATCAATTACGACCGCTCTCATATTGCGTCTCACATCTTCACAATCCAATAACTTCCTTAATTTTCCAACAATTGCCTCCGGGTGGCCATAAATTATTGGTCTGATCTCGCATTTAAAGGCGGAACAACCAAAATAAACGATTCAGTCGATCCGTGTCGGGAGTCAAAACAAAGGGCAATAACTGAAAAATCAATGACTTGCTAAAGCAGGTAAAAAAATACCCTCTTTCTTTAAAACGACAGTATTCCTTATCACCTCTTTCTGACGGAAACATTCCCCAAATTGATAACATTCAAGGCCTGAAACAAAGATTCCTCGAATCCTGCCTCGACAGCCGCCATTTTCAATCCCAAAAAGTATATAAACACATCACGACTGCATACATGGAGACCGGAAGTCCTAGAATCTAGGGGTGGAAAATCGTATGTCTCCAGAGCCCTTCGATTCTCGTGCCAAGGTCTCGCCGGCTAAGAGATGAGAATAGGGCTATGAGGACGAGAATGATCGAGAGCGAATAATCTTATTGTTTTAGTTTACATCTGCTGGTCGTTCAAAACTTTCACAGATACTTCGAAGACGCAAAGAAGCATCTGTCATTTTGTTCAAAACGCACACTGCTATGCTACTATCTATAACAGACTAGACAGTGACAAGCTTAGCCAATCAGAAAACGGCATTCGTGATAGAACGCTGGTAAATTTATATTGATGACCAATCAGATTATGAGCTTAAGATTTCTATCACGTGATAGTTGATGAGGGCGCACCACAAGTCAACTATCACGCATAGAAGAAGGTTAACCCCATTGAGACCCTCGTAAATAGGGCTGCACTTTTATTACGTTTTTATTAAAGTGAATATCGTTATCTACAATCTTCTAATGCAAATCTAGCATCAATACTATCAATTTAATTTTTGCTTTTCTAAATCTAATAGTGAGAAGTCCTTTAGAATTGATGATTTAAAGCAAAACTCATTAGCAATGTCGTAAGGGTAGAGGAAATGGTCCTTCAAAAAAATGAATGAAATAAGGAATTCACCTTCCTAGCCTGTAAACAGGCTCACGTGTGAGGAACACTTGTGTGCGGCAAAACGTTGAACCTCGCTGTAAGGGTCTCCCTCACTTTTGGGGGCGAGGAAAGAGAGAGACTGGGAAGAGACAGATCAAAGATCAAGGCAGACATTGCTGGAGCTTTGGCACCAGACTCCTCGCTCAATGACTCGCACTTCGCCGTTCACGCGTGGGACTCAAAGGTGAGCCTGCTCACAGACTATCTCTTTACTGAAAATGAAAACCAATGTAGAGAGTTCTGAGAGGGACTGGAAGCCAACTACAGGTCTTGAATTGAAGGTGTAATTACTTGGCCACTGCGCCGACCACCAACATTTGCTGAAATGAAAACACTGTGTAAGCAGTGCAACAAAGCTACATGGGAAATATATGACATAAAGGCAAATAAGAAATTCTTTTTATTCTTAAGAGTAAAGTTTTTCCCTTAATGAATATCCAACATTTCTTAGAAGGAATTTATCAGTGACATGATTTATGTTTTGCAAATTGTTATTTAATATTCTATTTTACATATTTTCACTGTACATAGTTCATATCTGTTCTATCCTTTTATTAAGGGAACCGCCATTGGGTCGACCTCTAGTGTTCCTCGACAAGATGTGCCTTTTTTCCCCTTGTATTTTATTTTTATCATCTTGAATTTAACAAATTGACCTCGGTTTTTCTTGCGTCTGTCCTGTTATTGATCATGAATTTCGTCATAACATTGTCAAAGTAGCTGTGGATCCACGAAGCGATAGCCAAGTGGATCCGCAGACTACTTTCACAATGTTATGACAAAATTCACAGCGCATGAATTTGCGCTGTTATTGCAGGAAAAAAAAAACAAGTTGTCACATTGTCATCCTATTGTGAATTTTGGACACCATTTCATCTTTAATTAATCTAGTCTCCAGGAGAAGAGTAAATCCAGAATTGTCTGGTAAGAAAGGTGACAAAAACTCAAAAGATTTCCATGTAAATGCTGCACCAACGAAAAGAGCCCTGTAAGAGAGCAGACTCGTCTCCAGTCTTCTTCATAAAACACATGGCACAGCACAAGGGGAAAAGTGTGAAGGAGAGCATGGTGTACCCATCTCACCTTGAGCTCCCACCTCGCCCCGTGACGCACGCTCTATGAAGTTGTCTGAAGATGACTGGGGACGAGTCAGGAAAGAGAGCACCTTTTAAAAGCTGTATTTCTATGACTTGATAGCAACACAAACCAGCATCAGCTGCTGACCTATTGATCATGCAGAATTTCTTTCACCGTAATTAAGGGAAAGTTATAACATTTAATTAAGTAAAGGTTGCTAGTTTAAGTTGAAGTCGTCAAGATTTTGAATGGCTCTGGATGAACTCAGATTGAGAGCTCCATGGAACTGAAATAACCTCAGACATTTGTATCAAAAAATTTCTTTTTGATCTAATTATTGTGTTTAAAACAATCTTGTTGCAGGCTATATGAATTCAGAAAATTACCATCTGGGAATCCCTTCCAATTTTGTATTGTTTGGTCTATGACAAAAAATTGGTCAGCCTTGTTATTTGATTTCTACCAGACTCCTCTCATGTGTAAATCACTAGAAACTTTGTGAATTGATTGTGATTTTAGAATTCCATGTGTTTTCAGCTACTTACCAGAGGTTAAGAAGCATTCAAACAGTTGCAAGATCTTAGTAACAGGGGGTTGTCAAAAGGCTGTTACTGACCTGACTGGATTGGAGAAACTTGCCTTGCCAGATATTTCTATGGACGAATTACCAACAAGTATCAATAAGCTGAAAAATCTGAAAACGCTGCAGAGATTGATGAGAACCAGTTGAGAGGACTTCCACAAGACATTACTGAGTTGAGTAACCTGACCATGCTTGGGGTGAGTAACAACCAGTTGTCTGTTCTACCTTCAAGGAACTAAATGGACTGTACTTGAGTTTTAACCAAGTGACTATGCTGCCTGATGAGATTGGTGAACTGAGGGGGCTGGAATGGTTGAATGAGAGAATGGAGACCGGAGACTGGACTTCAGTTATAACAAGTTGACTACATAGCCTGATGAGATTGCTGAAGTGAAGTAACCAATGTTATCAGAAACAGGGTTGTATATTTTCGTAGCAGAGAATTGTCAATAGTTCCTGAAGCTGTTTCTGACCTGACTGAATTGGAGGAACTTGAATTGCCAGATAATTATCTGGAAGAATTACCAACAAGTATTAACAAGTGGAAAAATCTCTGAAGGCTGACATCAGAGGTGAACCAGTTGAGAGAACTTCCTCAAGCCATTGCTGAGTTGAGTAACCTGATCGTGCTTAGTGTGAGTAACAACCAGTTGTCTGTTCTACTTTCAAGGAACTGTGGAGACTGTACTTGAGTAGTAACCAGTTGACGATGTTGCCTGATGAGATTGGTGAACTGAATGAGCTGGAATGGCTGAATGTGAGAATGGGGACTGGAGACTGGACTTAACTAATAGCCCGTCGAGATTGGTAAATTGAACGAGCCCAGAATATTGGATGTGAGTAAAATAAAGGTGACAGTGGTATTATCACACGTAAAACATCAAAATGAACTCCGCGTATTGAGTAATAACCAGCTGACTACATTGCCTGACGATACTGGTGAACTGAAGAAGGTGAAAACGCTGCTTGTGGCTGAAAATCCTGTAACATTGGAAGAAATGGTAACGGTTGTGAAACTACAGAAGACTTCAAGCCACACCTATATAAGGATCTGTGTACTCCTAGGGATTCTTTTCAAAATTCGTGACAAGCACCCATGTCTTTTTTAAATGGGAGTCCCCCTCCTCTCCAGCCCTTACACGAAAACACTGACAAGCAAAGAGAATTTAAATTTAGATTAACAAAATAAACAGGTGAATATCCTTTCCTTTTTTGTCACTGCGTTTTCAACAGTAATTAGAAGAAAAAAAAACAATGCGTGCTTCTTTTGTGATGTAGGAAACTTGTGAAATTTTTAAAGAACTCAAAGGAGCACTGTCCTAATCTTTCACTTGAATTTCTTTTGGGTGATAGTTGGCTGCAGCCCGAGTCAACTATCACACGTAGAAATCGAGAGTGAACATCATTCAAAAATTTATTTAAATCTTTTTTCACAAAGACCTCCAACACACAAAGAAGTAGCCGCCATTTTGTCAACAAGCACACACTGCTACATTATTCACTATCTACAACTGAATAGATAGCGAGTGGCAAAGCCAATCAGAGAATGGCATTCGCCATAGAATGCTGGTATATTAATATTTGAAAAATACAGAAAATTTTTGTTTAACGTTTGTTAAGGTCTTGCAAGTCGTAAAGTGAAAATAATCATAAAGCAACTTACAATTTGTTAGGACCAATGCTTGCAAGTATAAAGTTCTTTGGCTTATTAATATGAAATCTGTTTAGTACCAATCTTTGCAGTTCTACTGTCTTGCAATTCTTTGATGCTTTCTAAATTGAAGTTTGAAGCTACGTCACAAGTGCTCCATTTATTCTAACAAACCTGCAAAAAGAATAAAAACAAAACTGAATAATCAGATACTAGTAGCAGCTATTGAATTGTTGTTCAGGTTCACTTGATGAGAGGCATTAAATTATTCTACGATGATGAGAATGCAGATATCCTTCCTTGAGCAGTTTGGTGAGAATCATAGAAAATGTAAAGAACAGAATGATGATTCACCATTGTATACAACACACTGGAGGATAAAAGGTCTACATCTTCTAAATATATTTCAATCTACTGACAATTTTGTCATGATCCCAGTTATAATATAGACATTACTCCATATCAATATTTCCTCGTGATCTTAGTTGCAAGATCTAAAGAGCTAAAATGCTGTGTAGGAATCAAATAATCAAGTTTCATTATTACAAGTGTGTTCCATTAAAACGATAAATTAAAGTTATTCATGGCTTTGGCTTTATTTGTTAAATAAATTAATGATAATTGTCTTAAATAAAACAGGTAATTTACATTCCCAGGAGACAAATTTCTTTACACTCACGACAAAATTATAAATCTCTGAAAAAAAGAAGTGGTTTACATAATAAGGAGAAATACGGGAAATTCTATAAATGACAAAGAGACTAAGTTTCACCTTGTATGAGTTGAAATGGTACACATTACCAACAAACTGTCTTATAACACAGTGTGTTGCCTGAAGCCTCACCTTGTTTGGGTTGCAGGCTGACGTAGTGGACATCATGAACATGGCCCAACAGAAGTGGGTTGGTGCTGATCATATGAACATCAGACCTAATAGTAAGGTCACGGTGATGTGACTGACTGCTAATCACGTCAATGTACGTTTATAGCAGTTTGCAGTCCCATAGAGAATCACATGATCACCCCTTGTGCCATCTTGCTACGTGTTGGAAAGGTAATCAGCCCATGATCGAGATCCATAAATAAAATTAAACAGATCTGTTCCATCTGGCTGTAAGAAGAGAGAATAAAAAGACTAACTTTTAACAAGGTTAATCTACATGAATTTTATCACTGTGTAGTTACAGAAAATATCCATACCCTTCATGGAAGGTCATTGGAAATTTCAAGGGGGAGGGGGTGGGGTCAGAGGCTAAAATTTCCGAAGGTAGGCAAGGGCTCAGGTCTAAATGTTTTTTCAAGAGGATGGCAAAAACTTCTCGAAAATAAATAGAAATAAAATGAATGAAAATAAATAAATCACTTTTCCATTCACTTGAGCTTAAATTTTCTTTTAACATTTGTCTGTTCGCTGAAAGTTTCCTGCAATTTTCCCTAGAAGAATGATAGCCTGTTGGTCACAAAGCTAAACCAATGCAAAATGGCCAACTGCAAAAATTGATCTTCAGATCTCTGGCCGACTGCCTTGTACTCATACCCATGCTTCTACAAGGTTACCGGACATCACAAGAAAAAAAAAAACAAGTACATTTGCTGAGGCAGCAAAATTTATTCTACAAATTGGAACAAGGATCAATGAAAAGTATGTTCATGTCTTGCATAATTTCTAATTCCCTTTCCTCGCTCAACCTTCTGATGGCCCATCCAGTAATTTTACTTGCAGATGACATTGATCATCGCTTTAACATCCATATTAGCCGAGGTCAACGAATTAATTATATCACACGTTAACTGGCACAAATTATGGAAGAAAAGAAGGGTAAAGTACTGATATTACATAAGACAAATTTATCCATTCCTTTTCAATGTTTTCAGCTGCATTTTCCATAAGTTTAAAATGTTCACATTTACTAAGCCAGTCTACATATCTTTACAATTATAGTTTTTGTGACAAAATCGATAGTACAAATTAGCTGTATCTTGAATTAATTTTGATGAAAGAAATCAAACATTTTAAATTTTGGAATGGAAATTCCGAGGGGACGGGGGATTAAAATGAAAAACCTTTCTGTGGGGGGAGGGGTATAGATATTTTCTGGAACTTAACACATGTCAAAGGTGATGACAGAAATGTTCCTTTCTAAACTTACGTGCGTAACTCTCAGCAATTTAAAGGCAACTAATCAGCACTTGAAAAAAACTTTCCCTTGCAACAAGTAGCTCTAAAACTTTGCTTGCCGTGGCAGGTCTTCACTTGCTCTTTTAATTTTCAAATTGCCTGATCCCTTGCCTAACAGACAAGTGGCAGTAAACTTTACTTGCCCAGAAGGAGAATCTGCTTGTTCTGGACAAATGGACAGCACTTTTTCCAAGCCCTGCTTATGCGTGGATCCAGAAGATATCCATACCCACACCAAAGAAGGTCGTCAAAAATCCCGAGGGGGTGGGGGATCTCAATAGGTGAACTTTTAAAGGGAATGTATGAGGCTAAACTGAAAATACCAGGAGGGAAGTGGAAGGTGTTTCAAACCAAACAACCATCCTTGGTGGAGGAATGGATATTCTCCGTAACCACACAATCCCAGTATAATTATTGTAAGGAAACATTTTCTGCCATCTTATCTGATTCCAAGTCTAATTGCTGGAGTCTGATCACTTGAAAAACATTTCCCAAGCCACATGTGAACATTCCACCAGAATATGCATAACAATTCTAAACTTACCAGTTTTTTTTTTCCTGAGGTACTGCACTATAGATTGTCTCAATTCTACATGCGAGATCTTGATTCCTTTCAGAATGTTCAGCTGTTCAGACAATGCATGAAACATGCAGTTTCCTGACCCTTCATTGTCAGAAATCACGAAGCCTTTGTCTAACGCAATCTTTTCCAATTTGCCAATAGGTCAGTATTACTGCTGACCTTGCTTACATCGCGTTCCATTTGTTGAAGATTCACAAACATTAATTTTACCCAGGCAGATCTGAAATGAAAAATATATAAATTAAGGCTATTGCACAGGGGTTACTCAATGGAAGCTTTGGTGGGAAGGGAAAATGCCATCGATTTTGGTAAAAAAGAAATAAAAAGTTGACACTGGCTAAAAATACATATTGGATGTTTCAGCTACTACTGTTGCCTTCTTCAGCAAAGGTAAAAATTCAAATGCCTAATGGCGTCTTGATTGGTACACATACAATGTGCGATAAAAGCTGAATCATGCCTCAGAGGAGTCTATCAATAGTCTCTAGTGCATTATTAATGACTCTAAAAATTCTTAATTTTGTTGTAAATGTTTGGTAGCGCTATGTGTTCGTTTGTAACGCTCCTATCCCGCATGGAATGCTCAGCTTCAAGGATTAGTCTTCGTCGCCACACCGATGACCTGTCAACAATTTCAACACTCTCTAAATCTATTTGGTGATTGTGAAGCATTTAGTGTTTGGCCAACAAAGAGATTCTATCTAATGTGGCTATGGCCTTTAAGCGTTCTTTTACACAAAAGTTTAGCGCACGTGATGTCTGACAAACGTAAACACAATCAGTCTTTACATGTGATCTTACACATGATTCCTCTGGAAGCTTCTTTCTCGATATTGTCTTTTGACTCTTAAGTCTATTAGGGATGGCGCGAATAGGCTTATGGGCAACCTTGATGTTGAAACCTCGGAGAACATTTGCGACTCTCTTGGAGAATCCTTCAGCGAAGGGCAGGATAACCAAGCCACACTGATCGGTCTTATTCATTTCTTGTTGTTTGCTCAGTTGGTGGTTATGAATGAAATTAGTAGGGAAGTTATTAGTTATTTGAAACCAAAATGCCTCTTTTCTAAAATTTTGAATTTCCATTAGCCGAGTTTGAAAATGGCAGTGTGTAGTGCCATATGCACAGCCCCATGGAAAAAAGAGTTATGCATTAATAGAAGTATGCTTACATAGTAGTTTTGGTGTGTTTCATGTTTTTTCTTCATGGTTCCACAATATCAACCTTAAGACAATTATCATTCAAAAAAACTTGACAGTAGAGCAACATGGCAAAATCTGGTCCACTTTCTAGCCTGCAAACAGGCTCTTTGTATGGCAAGAAAGGACTCGGATGAAAAGGGAAAGAAGAGCCTGCCCAAATCACTACGAATTCTAAATGATGCCCCCAGAAACCATGCTTATGTGATGTGGAGTGATTTATGAAAAATCAGTCAAGTGAAGGCGCATTCGAAGGATATGGATGTTATCATTGTTCACAGCTGCTGCCAAATTTTGGTGGAGTGAAGAACATTTGTCTTTCAGGACATCCAGCGTTCATTGCTCAAACAAGGTTAGATCAAATAATTGAGCTGAAATTACGGCGACCTCAATTCCTCTTTCGTCAAGGTTACTACAAACCTTCTCGGGTGTCCTCCAAAAAAGAATTGCACGCGCGCTGTTTTCAAGGAAAACCCCACAAACTATATATCAATAGAAGGTTATGAAATGTAGAATTCAATAAAATTTCATTCTGTTTTGCCAACAGCTTTCTTAAGGCGGCAGAAGCCATTATCTCCAAAGCGATTGCGATTCTGGCGAATTATTCGGGTATCAAATGTAATCGTTGCAAAATAACAAAATAACATCATCATTATCATCATCATCATCATCAATCTCTAAAAGGGTGTCAGCAGTTTCTTTTATTTCTATTGGTTATCTTTAAATAGATCTGTGAAGTTCCTTCATCTTCACCTACCCTCTTCATGTCTCGTGGCACATACGGCCTTCACAGAGCTTTTCTACTCCTCTCGATTAGTTGCTGCGGTCCACACCTCTTCCCACGACCTCCAACCTGCCTCTTGCTTTTCTTTCTCAACTGTGCGTCTCCAAGTGATTTTTGGTCTTCTCCTTCTCTTCTCCTTTTACCCTCTGGTGCCCAACTCATAGCAACATTGCAATCATCATTGCGATCCTTCCTAAGAGTATGACCAATCATTTTCCATCTACGAGACATTACTTCCACACTCAGTGGCCTCATGCCTGCTTTTTCCAGTAGCTCTTTGGTACTAACATGGTCTTGCCACCGGATTCGGAGGATCTTTCGTAGGCACCTATTATGGAATACGTTCACTGCTTTATCATCTCCTTTGTTCGTCTTCCATGTCTCAGATCCATAGAGTAACATTGACACTACCAGTGTTTTATACAGCCTCAGTTTTGTTTTCCTCAAGAGATCCAGAACTTCTTTAGTTTATTAAGGGCACCTCTGGCTTTCGATAACCTGTTCTTCAAGTCCTTCTTACCACCTCCCTCTTTACAAACTTTGGCCCCCAAGTACACGAACTTATGGACATCTTCAATATCCCGTCCATTGATTATGATCTTCAAGTTCATGGTTCCTTGCATTGTTCCTCGTCGCTTTTGTTTTTTCTTTGTTGATTTTGAGTCCCACCCGTCTGGCCTCTTCATCCAGCCTTGTCGTTTTATCCTGAATCTGCTGCTTGGTAGATGAAAGCAGGACTATATCGTCCGCAAAGTCAAGGTCATCCAGTTTTGAAGTAAACTTCCATCTAATAACATTTTCGCCACCGCCAGCTGCTCTTTGCATTACCCAGTCCATAACAATCAAGAACAAGAATCCCGACATATTACATCCTTGCTTTACACCAGTTTTAATGCCAAACAACTCACATGTTTCCCCCTGATCTTCTACAGCATTTTTAAAGTCGTCATAAAATACTCTTACTATTTTCACGATCTTCTCCGGGATTCCATACTTGGTCATTCTTACCCACAGGCTTTCTCGGTGGATAGAGTCAAACGCCTTTTATAAGTCTACGAAGTTAAAGTACAGGGTTGCCTGTCATTCGGTTACCTGCTCAATACTGTTCCGCAGGATGAAGATCTGATCGGTTGTTTCCCTCCCTTTTCTATAGCCTGCCTGTTCCTTCCTCAGCTTTCTGTCCACTCCATTTCTCACTCGCTTTATGATGATTCTACCTTGTACCTTCACCACAACGAACAGTAAGGTTATTCCTCTCGAATTTTTGCATTCTTTGAGATTCCTTTTTTCGGCAACGTGATAATTAGTCCTTGCTTCCAGGGTTGGGGTATCTTCTCAAACGTGCATACTTTTCCCAACAATTGATGGATTTTTGTTGCTGAAAACTCTATGTTTGCTTTCAATAGTTCAGCTGTGATAGAGTCAGTTCCTGGCGCTTTCCCATTCTTTAATCTTTTTACAGCTTGTTTGACTCCACCAAAAGTTGGCTCACTGACTGAGATCTCTTCGATTCATATATCTCATCACTTAAGACTGGGTTTTCTGGTTCACCCCTATTGAGTACTTCTTTAAAGTGCCCGGAACATCGTGTCTGTACTCCTTCTTTTTTACTGAGAAGGTTTCCATTTTTATCCAACACTGCTGTGCTCTGCCTACGTTTTTCATATCTTGGGCAGGTGAGCCCGTATAGTGTCTTCATGTGTTGGTTTCTTGCAGCCTCCTCCACCTCACAGGTGATGTTCTCCATCCATTTCTTTTTGTCTCTCTTTATACTTCTCTTCACTTCCCTGTTCTTTTCTACATACTTCTTGACCCTTTCTAACCGTGTTCCCAAGATCTTCTTATTGGTCTATGAAGCTCCATGACTCCTCGCTTATCCACTGCTTCTTCTTCTTCCGAGGTCTGATTCCGCAACCTCTGTGTATGCCTTGTTCATCACCTGAAAGTCTTCTTCTACTTTTTCTTTTCCTCAATTGCCATAGCCTGCGAACACAGCCGTCCTTCTTCGCTCCTGGCCCGAGTGGCGTTTCGCGAGGAGGATGTCTGCGATATATTGCCGAAAATTCCATACTGATGACGCAAATCTGTCTCGCATCTGGTCATGAACGCTGATTGGTTCAATTGGTAATTATCATCGGGCAGAATGCGTGGACATCATTAATTATTCATAATTCACGAAAGCGGCAAATTTGAATAGAGAGCGCTCACAATTAGAGAAGAAAGGGCTCAAATTGGTCAAGTAGCGTTTATAAAAGGTGCTTTACCGCTTTACAGATGTCAAAATCCTACAACCTACGCACGGCTTTTTGAAGAAGAATGATGTACCTACAATTTAAGCCTAAAAAGACGAACACTGAGCAAGTGGAAGGACTATTGTTTCAAACGTCAAAGTTCAGCAAAAACAGGGAATTTCAGTATGGAAACAATTTTCGAACGTGATTTAACAAAATTTTACACTGTTTCACGAAAACCTACGCACTGCAAATGTAAGATACAACTTCTCTTTAATAAAATCCGTTTTCACTTTAAGTATTTATTAACAAGAACCACTATTGTTTTGAGTTTGAAAACTGCCGGCTGGAATGCATTCGAAAATGGCGCTTCAGGAGTAAGCGAGCTATTGTTTCAAGTGCAGGAGTGAATAACAATGGTTGCCAAGACTAACACAATGCCCATTCAAGAAAACCACTCGGTCGTAAAATAATTCACAGTTCCCGAGAATTTTAAAACGGATCACAATGCACCGTCTGATTTATCTGAACTGCCGGCAAGATCGCGTGATGAACAAGAAAAAAATTCTTTAAGATCATTAGTCTTTGTGATCAAAAGTCGAGACGGAAATACGCTTGTAATTCGAAATGAACTGGAAATTTCCTAAGGCCTGTTTAAACGTCGCATTTTACATGCGCCGAATCAAATACTAATTTTAGTCTACCCGAATGAATACGTTCGGCCGGTTTGATTTAAACGTCGCATTGTTTTGCCAAATAAAATTGCTGAGCGCGAGTGACGTATTTAAAATTCCCATTAGAGCAAACATAAATTATTTAACATAATTTCAATTCGATTCGGCACATGTAAAATGCGGCGTTTAAATCAACTGTCGAATTTCAGTCGCATATTCGGCTGGATCAGTCGAATATTCGACTGACTCGCATCGAATTGAAATATGTCGCATTTAATTGATTTAGACGTCGCATTTTACATGCACTTAATTCGGCAATTCGATTCGGCGCATGTAAAATGCGACGTTTAAACCGGACCTAAAGTTAAGTAAAATTAGGTAAAGTAAAGTAAAGTGAAGTGAAGTGAAGTGAAGTGAAGTGAAGTGAAGTGAAGTGAAGTGAAGTGAAGTGAAGTGAAGTGAAGTGAAGTGAAGTGAAGTGAAGTGAAGTGAAGTGAAGTGAAGTGAAGTGAAGTGAAGTGAAGTAAAGTGAAGTAAAGTGAAGTAAAGTGAAGTAAGTGGTTCTTGTTAATAAATACTATCAACTCTGGCATATCTAATGTACTAACAAAATCGAGCTCAATCGATGATTTGTGTTTGTTTGTGTTCGGTAACCGAACAAAATCTAATATTTTATTTACTGTGATTGATCTTGATCGTTTGGTAATCAAACATACGACTGAGCTCGATAATCGACCGTTGGGCACCCATACGATTGGTGTTAGCTTGGGCTCGATAACCGAACAATTCGCTTGGATTTGCCGGGATCAAATCGACTACATCGATCGCCATGTTAGCTGGTGTTTTTGTTCACTTACGACGTAACGAAAGAGAAAACTTATCTATTCAAACAAAGTAAGAAACTAAAACGGTTTGTGCTGAACGAGACAAAGGAAGTAACAATAGCGCACTGGTTTCATTGTTTAGTTTGCCGCCTCCATCAGGCTAATGAGCATTGCCGGGCGTTCATAGCAACCAATGAATAAGCTTCTTTTGGGCGCTATGAATAATAACAAGCGTTATAACAGACCTTTCCAACGGCAAGTAAATGTCCCGAGAACAATAGGCATTCTGCGCGATGGCATAATTGAGCCGTAAATATGTGAGACATTGAAAATTCTAACCAAAACAAATCTGGGTGGTGGTTTGTGTTAAATATTGACTAGCCTACACGACTTCTACGGCATGACATTTGTACACTTGCCATTCTCTTTTCGGTTACTCTACCTTTTTATCGAGTGAATGGTTAGAAAGTGCTATGGCAAATTTTTAGAGGTCATAGGTCTGCTTAGCCTCGATTACCATTAAATGCATGTCACTTCGAAGATTTCAACCCCTGTAATTTGCCATGTGTTTATTTTTCCATTGTAAGCCGTTTTTAATAATTTTTGCAGATTTATGCAAAATTACAAAGTTCACGCTTACGTCATCAGTATGGAATTTTCGGTAGTAAATCGCATACGTCCTGTGCGCGAAACGCCACTCGACCAGGAGCGAAGAGGGAGGGCTGTTTTCGCAGGCTACAATTGCTGTTTCCTCGTTCTCCAAGACTTGGTACCTATTTTGCAAGGCAATGTTAAACCTCTTTAACACTTCTTCATTCCTCAACCTTGCTGTATCGCTTGCTGATTAGTACATGGTCTATCTGGTTCATAGTATTCCCACCTGGGGAGACCCACGTTACTTTGTGGATGGTCTTATGCGGAAACAATGTTCCTGTCATAACTAGTTCATTCACATCACACATCGCAAAGCCTTTCTCCATTATCATTTCTTTGCCCCAGCCCGTGGTTACCCATCACACTTTTGTAGGCCCAGTTGTCGTTTCCAAACTTAGCATTCATGTGAATGAGGTACTGCCACCATTTATGGGTTTCACATAGCACTTTGATTTATACTTCAGAGTTGATTCTCTGTTCCATCATTAGCATTCATATCCCCCGTTACAATTAACATGCCATGCTCATTGACAATGTCTACCACATCCTGTAGCCTCTCATAGAACTTATCTTTTATTTGTTCATCTGCATTTTCAGTGGGTGCATATATATGGGTGATCAGAAGTTTAATGTATCTGGAATAAAATCTGGCTTGAATAACGCTTTCGCTGATCGGAGTCCATTCCATCAGAGATCCTGCTGCATGTGGTTGTCCTCGTCTCTTCCGGAGTAAATGATAGTTTCGCCCTCTGCAATTTGCATTCTTCCTTGTCTCGTCCAGTGTGTTTCACTGATGCCCATTACGTTTATACCTCTCCTCGTCATCTCTCTCGCCGCCTGTGCAATATTGCTACTTCTGTAAAGTGTCCTTATGTTCCAGTTGCCTATCTTCATGGTGTATTTAGGGTGTGTCAGTGGCTTGATCAGCCTGGAGGCGCCCTGCTGGCTTTGGCTCCCGTGCGTCATCAATTCTCCCCTATGAGGTACTGCCACCGTTCCCCTTTGAAATAGTAAATTTACTCTGCTCCTGGTTTCTGTAATGATTCGTTTTTTTACGGGAGAGGGTTATCAGCCCCTTGCCCAACCCCCAACTTGGAGGGCCAGTGGGATAACTCTTTGTCTGGCCCCTACCCTTCGACCTGCTTGGCATGAGTGTCCCTACCAGATGTGCAAGACCCCAGCCAACATAGCTCTAGGTGTCACTGGGACAAGCAAGCATCCCCACCACGACAAGGTGGCGATCCCAATCGAGGCAGCTGCCAAGTTCCACTATCGAAAAAAATCGTGTAACGTGCTGCGTTAGAGGTCGCCACGAGAAAAATATTTAAAATAAAAAGATTAGCCGAAACTCTTTTGCTCCTTATCTCTCAGTGAATGTTATCACCACATTTCACTGAAAACCATCGATTCTACATAGCCTATTACTTCATTTAAAAAAACGAGTGCAAGTTTTCGCCTTCTAAAGATTTCTAAACATGTCGCGCTTTCTCAGAGGGATATGTCTACTCAAAGAGCCACCAGCCAATGAAATAACAGAGCCATCAAATTAAAAGAAACTAAGCAACATTTGCTGAAGCGTTATTACAAGGAGGCGCTCTTGACGACCTTGACGGACATGACATCTCAAATTGAAAATGTGTGATAAAGGATCTCTGGATTAGGCCGTTTGCCACGGAAAGTCCATGACTTCTGGGGATTATGACACCTTGGCGGTCTATTAACCTTAGTAAACAAAATCTCTTTTCCAATAACTCGCACGCGTTTTAATGTTTTATTTTCATTTTGGGCACTGCTACCTTGAATAATGAACTTTAATTTGGTTGAAAACGAGAAAATTTGAGAAAAGTAGCCCGCGAAGGTTTTCAGCAGTTGATGCAGCTGAAAGACACATATTATTGGCCTGTGAAATCTGGGGCCCGTTTCTCGAAGCTCCCGGTAATTACCATGCCCGTTAAGTTTTTTGGTTTTCCATTAAGGATGGGAGTTTCAAAGGTTTTGAAAATGGTGCAGTAAAGTTATTAGCTAAAGAAACAAAATGGACTTCATTACAGGTCGGAACACACCGTACTTTTCTCTGCCGAGACTTTGATTTCAAAATATGATTTCAGGCCCGTTAAGTTACCGGGACTTTCGAGAAACGGGCCCTTGGTCTTTGATAATACTTTTTAAAGGCCAGACAACTAACACAGGGTTCTGTTTCAGCTGCAATAACAAACAGTTGGAAAATTAGACGTCTTCCAAGTTATGTTGGTAAGACAACCCCATTATGTTGCTTGACCTTCAAATTCAAATGAAAGCAACACATTCTGAAACTTTGGCATAAACGGCTCTGAAACTTCTGATCTCTGTAGGACATCATTTTCTTTTCTGAACAAAAGTCGATCACAGCTGGATAACGTCACCAGGCCAACGTATTACTTAATCTCAGCCAATCAGCATTTATTTCGATGCACCGACTCAAAATTCAAAGCGGTACAGGCAGGCACTTTTTTCCCTTTCCTCTCCTTCTTTCTTGCCACACAAAGAGTCTGCTTGCAGGCTAACACCTTTCGGACCAAAACAGCTAAAAAATCAAACCTTCTGAGTCCCACACACAAATAGAACTCATTTCTGGGAGTAACACCTCCCCCTATTCCATTCAATGTGAACAATGTCATTCCAGAAAATATTGATATCCTTTTGTCGTTGCTACAAGCTTACCTGGGTGCAATGGAGATTCACTTGTAATCTGTCTTACTGCAGCACTACTCTGACTTGTGGAATGTGCTTCATGACTTACAGGTTTTTCCGAAGCTATGAAAAAGAATACTCAAGTTCATAAATCCGTACCCAAATTCCACAACTTGAACAAGAAAGCAAAAGTAAGCACGCAATCTACATTTTCTTAACAACTGTGACCCAAATACAATTATATAAGTGCTTGAATATTCTAAGGAGTCCATGTTACTAGCCAGCATCTTGGCCTTAAAGCAGATCATTGACAGTTTTAGCATCTCACTCAACATCAAAATAAGAAATCAGTCATGATCATTTCTGGGGTTGCATAACTTAATTTTGTAAAGCAAGTCACTGACTTTTTGCAGTGCCGGTGAGAGTTCTTCATGACCATGTAACTGTGCTCTGGTTGATCACCTAATGTAACAAGGTGTAGTGACTGTTCAACAGAAGTAAATTAAAATAAAGTTAATAGCCAATTAGTGACAACCCAAACAATGACTGCATCCACTTCATGGAGGAGACCGCTTAATGGAGGGTTGTTTAACAGAGAGACACTTAACGGAAGGCTGCTTACTAGGTCAGTCCGGGTTCGTTATCAGATTTGATAACCATGTGACGTCAAATAATGGCGGCCATTTCAAAAATCGGGAATTTTCGTATTCACTTCGCTTTGCTCGTTATTTGTTCGATTATGCTCGGGTAATTTACCCATAACTCTATTCGATAAGTACCAAGAAAGGAAGAGCCTCGCGTGTTTTGAAGATGGCGGCTGAAGACCAGCGTAAACGATGTAAAATGGTAGTCGTAAAGTGAAACAGCGCTTGCAATTTTGCATACAGATCAGGTATGTTTTTCATTTTGTCATTAGATTTAAGTTGCTTGCAGATTTTTGCGACAATCACAAAAAATATGTCGTTAATCTTCACGCTATGCAGTTGGGATTTAATCTGTTGTTAGTGTTGTGCACGATCTGTGAAAAAAGTGCACGGGGGTATTTTGATTTGCGATGTGCTGTTCGTAACGGCGGCCATACCTACATCTGTAATTGATGTGTTCTTAGGTATTGAGATGGCGGATGCTGGTACCCATAGAATCAAAACAGCAAATTTATGTCGATTTTGTGGCAAGACTGCGTCTTCAAAAAAGACTTCTGCAAGACCTAAAGAAAAATTCAAGCTTGAATTCGAACGGCATGATATCGACATTGAAGAGGACAACGATTTTATCATCCCCGACTAACGTTTGCCTGACGTACGTGAGGTATTTTTATCGCCTGAGAAGGTCAATCGGCAAATGCATTAACAGGTAAGTTGCCTATACGTTTGAGTCCAAGATTCAATGTCCACACATTCGTGGTTTTGAAATATTTTCAAGAAATGCCGCCCAAACTGATTCAGTTTTCTGACACACCAGTCATTATTTGATGAAGCTTATTGTTGGATTCAGCGAGTGACAACAATGGGGTAACAGGCCTACGCAACTCGTATCAGCGTGGAATAGCCGCTTTAGGAAGTTTTGCTCGAACTAGTCTAAAGATCTGCCCCTTTTGTATGGTACGATCTGGGGATCTTTGAATATTTCGCTGAGCAAAAATCCTGTGGTTTTGGAAGGACATAGGTCATATGTCAGGTTGGTTTCCGCTGCGTTCCGCGTGAAATTTGTAGAGTTTGACACCTCTGTTTTTTGCCAGGTTGTTTCTCTCTCGGCTCGTTTGTATTGCCAGATATGTTTTAAGCTCTCTAAATGTTAGCTCTGGAGGAACAAATATTCCGTGAACATGTTAGCTACTTGCATTTTAAGTGTGACTACGCCGAGCCCGGCTGTTGAATTAACTGTTACAAGTTATACTGTTTGTTATCACGCAAACTAAACGAAATTAAGTTACAGCTCTTCAAGATGTATTTACTGACTCTTTTTCGTTTATATTTACTACAGACTGTTGAACAAGCAGCTTCGCCAGCTACCAAGAAAATGAAGCCTGAGTGAAAATGGAAGCTATTATCATATTAGTGTCAATAAACATCGCTTTTGTGAACAGAATATTTGTTGTCTGCCTTCGCTGTGTCATTTTACTCGCGGAACAAATATCACACGGTGTCTATCTGGAAATTAAATTCGCAGTAACTTTGGACGAAGACAGTTTTCTTCCATTCATTTCTGTTTTTATTCCATAATCCCATAACCTATTATGGAGCAAACATAAATTTAATTCAATGAAGCTGCATTGTGATGTTGTGGGTAGCTCTTTTCATCGCAGCGCCTCGTCGACCGGCATATTGAATTATACACTGTTGCTACCAAATAACGTCACGTGAACGAAAACCTGTGCAACGATTGGTTTATGGTTTGTTTTGGTCGAGGTTATCAAAAATGATAACGATCCCGGACTGTAGATGTTTGACTGTTATTATTGTCCATAATGATATAAAAAAAATCAATTAAGTCAAAGTCTTACCATGAACCAAACTCCACATCTTCTCAACAAGGGCTTCACACTGTTTCTTCCAGCTGAACTTCTCTTCATAGGATGTCCGCAGTCTTTGGATCTCCTGCAGTCTCTCTGTTCTGTCTTTCAGACGTACAGCTCTAATTGCCCTGGCCCAGTCTTTAGGGTCAGCAGAATCCACCACAAATGGCTTGCCCAATGGTAGAGTGCGCAGTGTATCTCCAAATCCCGAGTTTCCACTCACAAGAATGGGAAGACCAGCAGACAAGGCTTCCAGTGCAGTTAATCCGAATCCCTCTGTCCTGGACGGCATGATGACAAGGTCAACTTCACAAAACAACTCTTTCAATCCTTCTCTTCTTTGTATAAATCTTCGGACAAACAACTGATTTCTAGAGATTCCACTTTGCAGCAAGTTTTCAGCAACTTCCTCCTGTTTCCCATCTGGTGCACCCACAAACACCAGATGATATGAGCTGTCTTTCAGTTCAACTATTGCTTTAGCTGCAATGTCGTATCCCTTGAGACTGAAGTCTTCAGGATCACCACGGCCAAAGGTCAACACCTTAAACTTGTCACGCTCATTAGTTGCTTGCATGATGTCTGAAAACTCACTGAATATGCCAGGTGTCAGCTCAATGATGTCTTGGTGTTTCTTGCAAAACCGCAGGTAAGAGGAGTATGCCTCTGTCAACTTGGGTCCAACTGCTGCCACAGCATCTGCCAATTCACACAATTCTATTTCAATTCTGCTCTTCTCTTCACCTTTGGAAATGGCCTTTGGATAGTTTTTGTACATTCCAAGTTCTTCAGGAGCAGTATGCAGTACTTGTACCCACTTACATTTGTGTGATTTTCTGATGAATTGGGCTTGTTTACCAAGCTTCCCTCCATGACCCACTATGATGTCAATGGTAAGGTCTTCTGGTGGGGAACTCAGCCAGTCAAGGGGGTCATCGTAGCCTGGACGTCTCTCTGCTTCTCTAATGGAAACATTGTGGCTTTCAGCAGTTCTCTTCCCTTCTTCAGAACAGGAAAATTGTGGGACTAAGAAGGTGACTTTTACTAGCTCATGTTGGGCCAATTCTATGGCAAGCTCTCTGATTTATGGTTGACAAGCCTCCCTTAGATGAATCCCACTCACTGGCCAACAGAGTAACACTCAACTCTGTACTTGACTTCCGTTGATTCTCTTTTGCTGGTGCATCTTGTGTAATGGGAACTCTGATAGAAGGACTCAAATCCTACAAGAGAACCACACCTACAATTAAAGCTGAACTCCAGATCAAGCAGTCCTAGTTTGACCTGGCAGCAGGATCGCTGTGTTCTGTTTATGAGACACACTTGGCTCTCACAATGCTTCTCTCCACCAGAGTGTATTAATGGATACTATGCTGAGTATAGCAAATTTTATGCTGTGGGTAATGCTGCAATGGACTACCATTCTCCACAGGAGAGTACAAATACGGGTATTGCTTAATGCTACAGGAACTGAGATGAACTCTGCCAGTATGGGACTCTAAGCCTGATACAGACTTTTTAAAATAAGACACAATAGGTAACCAATAAGCAAAAAGACAAGCAGTTCTGCTGTACATAGCTTCTCAATGGTTATTTTCAAAATTAACTGCCGGTCTACTTGCAATTGTTTTCCATAAACTGGCCTTTATTCAATCATTTTCGTAGGGATATAATTTAACCTCTGCCCTATATAGCACAATACACTAGTCATGCAGGTAATATAAATCCTAGGGGGGAGGGGGAGGAGGAAGGATTACATGTACTTGAGAAGGGGGCAGTACTCAAGGAGGTTCAATCCCTCAGCCACTAAACATTTTTTCTTAGAAAAGGTCATAATTTCAGATTCCTTCCATACAACATGTCACCTAAGGAGGGAAGGCATTACTCAAAAAGATTTT
>JAHPZR010011141.1:0-15499 GCA_019787425.1 Platygyra sinensis | reverse complement strand
AGCGAGAGCTGGTTGTTGGAGTGGTTAGGGCTAGCCACAAACTACACAAGCCGGCCGGCAAATACAATGACACTATTGGCTATTATACATCAGACGGACATCTCCTTAACGCTTGTGATAAGAACGATAAAAAAAGTGCCCAACCAGAGGGAGGTATAGCAGTTTTACTTTAGCATATAATAATCCCTACGGCAGCGAATTTGGAATGCTTTAGTTCCCACGACATCTAGCCATCTAATTTCCTCCAAAACACGGGAACGTCTTTCGAGTCACAAATTTTTCTTCTTCTAGTAACAGGTTTCTCTAAATAAATCTCAGATAATGGTTTTTCAAGTTGTTCCGGCACAAACATCCAACCAAGGTTTAAGAAATAGAAAACATGTATCGTGTTTCTATCCAGTTATACAAACACGAGTGGAAGTTTGGGAGAACGAGAAATGCGGCTCGTGTTTCCACAGCTTTTCGAGTTCTCATAAACTTTCACGAGTGTTTGTATAACTCGATAGAGACAGGAAGTACATGTTTTCTATTTCCTTTAGAAAACACCATGATGAGAAAAAGGAAAACAGCTTGTTAACTTTGGATATCAAAATGTAAATTCTCTTTGCTCGCGCCATCACTACATCAACAGCGCGCGCTAGTTCTGTGTCTCCATCGAGTTATGCAAACACAATTTTTAACCAATCAGCGCGCGTGCTTTCTTAGGACCGTTTTCTAGAAAGTAATATTAGACAAAAGAGCGAGATGGTAAACTCCTACTAGCCCATGCAGCTGAATTAATAGCCCAAACTAATTATCTGTCGGGTAGTCTTGGGTAAGGACGATGGGTTGTTAAGTCGAACACATTTACAGCATAGAAAATCTACGTTCCGAACTATTAGCTTGCTTTATCAGTTAGGAGCTTCCGTGTATCTACTTCTTTGATTGATTTTGTCTTTAACAGCTTTACTAACTGATTTAACTCTCCTACTGTTATTGCAGAAAAAATGGCGTATCGAGGCGATTTGATCGTCTGTCTTGTCGAATTTAACAAAATCGATAAAGAGAGCCGAGTTCCAATCATTTTCACCTTAAATGGAACATTGATTCATGAGGTCAAGATGAAATATGACGCAAGGGAGAAAGAGCTTTATCCCTTCATTGGAATGTGTCATAAAGGCATGCGTGTTCTTGCTAAGGTAGGAGCAATGTTTTGTGAATATTTTGGAGTACCGACTGAAATGGTCATCGAAAGAGTAGTTTCAAGTATATTGAAGTGCACCAAGGTGTTACAAGTAACCATAGTTACTGACATAATGGTTGTGGAAATGCTAGCCTCAGTAGCGTTTTGGTAAAGTCCAAGTTAAGGTAGTACGAACGGGTCAGGGGTTAAAAAACAACTTACCCTCATTTTCAATTCAATTAATCTTCAGCCATGTCTATGAACAATCCCAAATTTTGGAGCTTATCTGTGCTCTCGTTTTGGAGTAATCACTGGTTGAATGCCGTTGTCAAGGGTGGCATATCCGTCCGCCATATTGGATTTGCAGCCGCATACAATTGCACAGAGGAGTCAGTTCGCATGCGCTTTTGGGTATTCTCGGCGTGGAGTACACGAGACACGCGAGTATAATGCGCACTAAGAGGTGCGCATTGTGGCCGCTGACATTATGCTTTGCAGTGTCATTGTTATTGTCGTTGCTAGGGAGCTTTCCATTGTTTTGACTCAGCGACGCGAAACACGCTTAAGTGATTTCTGAGAGCTTTGATTGAAAGCAACTGAAATTTGGCAGAGTTAACAAACATAAATGGGGCTATGTTCCCCGACTTAGCCGCCATGAATTGTTGCTTCCGATCGATATTACAGTATGTTACCTGACTGGTCTAGAGGGGTTTACTTATCTCTCGTATGATTGAGATTTGGGCGGCGGCTAAGTCGGACAAGAATCTTTTATTTGTAATTTTTAAATACTGTAAAGCAGAAAGGTTTTAAATGAAAAACTAGGGAGATACTTATAAATTACTGATTTTTAGTGACATTTTTAGCTGTTAATTTTCACACCTTTTTGGCGGGAAATTGAATTTTTTGACTTCAAATTCGTATTCTGCGATAAAAATAACCCCAAAGAAGTGTTATCAGGAATTCACAAAAAGTTGATTAAACCTTAAAATACGGGCCAATTTTGGACCCATCTGACTCGTTCGTACTACCTTAATTATGAGAAGGGCGTGCATATAATGGCGTTGTTGTGGGGGGGGGGGGGGGGTGTTTTAAACTTAAAAAAATGTGATATGTTTGCGCACTATGATCACAGTTCAACTTGCAATCCCTAACGCTGCTTTCAACTGATAGGTATGTTCTGGAAGGAATGAGGAGACGACCTCCGGCAATGTTCCAGCAAGGGAAGCAGACTCGATAGCGGAGTTGAAATTTGAATTCCAAAACTTAAACCAGAGAATCGGGGAAGTCGTAGAAGGCAAGAAAAAAACCGACGACATTATCGAGGAACAAGAGAAAAAGATTGACAAAATAAGTAATTCCCTTAACGAAATATTACAGATTCTCAGGGATATGAAAGTGAAAACTAGCTCGGTTTAATTGCGTTGTGCTACAGAATAAATCTCAAGCCGCTTTCGTCTTTTTTGCCTTATGGAATGGAAGTGTATCATATTACTACGAGTGGAATTATCTGATCGAATGCCAAATAAATTGAATATCAACCTGAGTTGCTTTTTCTTTCCACGTACATTTGATACCGTAGCAGCACAAATAAGTTCAATTAACCGGAAAACTCCCACCAAAATTCTGATTCTGTTTGTGCTTATGGCTCTAGTAGCCGCTACGAAATACGAGATACAAAAACCCTCAACTTCTCATGCAACAGTGTATCGCCGTAAGTTTTGGGTCGATATTTCGTGTTTTTCACCTTGCGTGATCAACTTGAGACGCAACAGAAACATTTATTGCGGGTTGAAAAAAGCTGTTCCAAAAAGTAGAGCGGGGGTATACTTTGAGCAACAAATTTGCTCATATTGCGTGACAACTTGAGGTCTTTAAATCTCGTATTCCGCCGCCTCCACGCATACGTGAAATAGGCTACGCTTAGATTCGACGAAGGGCCAACGTTCTGAGCGTCATCTCTTCCTTTATTCGTAACTTGATGATCAACTAAGTGCCTCGCTTCCCAGTCAGCGCAGCACAACATCCACCTTAAAAAAATTGATATTAATTGCTCTCCTCGGAGATCCATAGAACTCTCTTCAGCAGTACCAACACCTCACGGTAAGCAATAGAAAAATCAGAAATGATCAACAATTACAATCACAGGAATACAAGAAATAACGTAAGTTCCAAATTATCCAGACTAACTATGTTCAGTCAATTTTCACCGTCTATTGGAGGACAACTCAGAGGAACAATTATGCTTTTGACTATGATTCTTTACGCCTTTTTAGTACTAGTGCAGTATTAGTGACGTTCTTGATCGTTTCATCGTTGGTGGCCGGAATAATTTGCTTGATGAACTATTTTCTGATGTCATTTTGTAGGGGTCAGCTATAGTTATAGTTATCTTCATAGAGTTATAGAGTGGAGTTCAGTCGAAGACAGCTACTGTTAGAGTTATCTTTATAGAGTTATAGAGTGGAGTTAATTGAGGACAGC
Source organism: Platygyra sinensis (assembly GCA_019787425.1). Taxonomy (NCBI): domain Eukaryota; kingdom Metazoa; phylum Cnidaria; class Anthozoa; order Scleractinia; family Merulinidae; genus Platygyra; species Platygyra sinensis. Next base: position 11,856 of record JAHPZR010011141.1, on the reverse strand, counting down.
TACTGTTAGAGTTATCTTCATAGAGTTATAGAGTGGAGTTCAGTTGAAGACAGCTACTGTTAGAGTTATCTTCATAGAGTTATAGAGTGGAGTTAATTGAGGACAGCTACTGTTAGAGTTATCTTCATAGAGTTATAGAGTGGAGTTCAGTTGAGGACAGCTACTGTTAGAGTTATCTTCATAGAGTTATAGAGTGGAGTTAACTGAGGACAGCTACTGTTAGAGTTATCTTCATAGAGTTATAGAGTGGAGTTAATTGAAGACAGCTACTGTTAGAGTTATTTTCATAGAGTTATAGAGTGGAGTTAATTGAGGACAGCTACTGTTATAGTTATCTTCATAGAGTTATAGAGTGGAGTTAATTGAGGACAGCTACTGTTAGAGTTATCTTCATAGAGATATAGAGTGGAGTTAATTGAGGACAGCTACTGTTAGAGTTATCTTCATAGAGTTATAGAGTGGAGTTAATTGAGGACAGCTACTGTTAGAGTTAGCTTCATAGAGTTATAGAGTGGAGTTAATTGAGGACAGCTACTGTTAGAGTTATTTTCATAGAGTTATAGAGTGGAGTTAATTGAGGACAGCCATTGTTATAGTTATCTTCATAGAGTTATAGAGTGGAGTTAATTGAGGACAGCTACTGTTAGAGTTATCTCCATAGTATAATCCGTCGTTAACTCTAACTCTAGTCATAACTCTACTAAAATAACTCTATTGCTAGTCAACCTCATTTTGTAGTAGTGAAATCGAAGATAGTAATATCAATATTGACCTCTCTCTTGTTAACTCCCCTCGGCAGTATTCCTTCATGCAATTCGTCGACGGGTAATCCACAAGCTTTAAGGGAGACCACAAACAAGAAGAGTTAATAGCAAATGTTCTGTTGGTGTGGAATTTTAGTAACCTTTCATAAGGTCAAAACACGTGATTACGAGGTGAAGCCAGGATGAGATCCTCCATGTACTCCACTGAGGGGTATTTTCGTCAACATGAATTTTAAGGTTGCTTCAACAGCGCACGCATTAATGCGCACATTAAGGCAGGAAGAGAAGCACAGTACCCTACTATCTTGCCATGAACACAACGGCAAGGCCTCAGTTTGAGATTTTCCCGTGATGACCGAACGGTCGAGGTTATCAGTTAAGTTGTTTATTATGAGGCACCGACAACAAAAATAAAGATGGCTTTTTGATTACTTTTTGCTTTGTTTTTGCAAGCCAGTTATCGTCCCGTGGGAATGCCCTACAATTCAGTGAAATTAGTCAATTAGAACGCGCGTTATATCGCCTGCAAACACCAGCCATATAATAATTGTTTTTATCTTTTTAACTCATTCATTGCGAAGCAATGATGAGTTCTTGTGGAGAGGGGCAAAACGGCGTTAGCAGAAATCTACGTAGACGGATGTGACGTCGTTAGCAAAAATAGCGGAAGTCACGTAACAAATTGGTTGGATTTGAGCAACCGCTGACCAAGTGGTCAACTTGCCACGAATAGGTGATTCTAAAACACCGCAAGAGAATTTCTATTCTTAAATGTAGGCATTCAGTAAATAAAATTAGTCCAAAACATATCTATATAGTTTGCGTTCCAGAGAACGCTTTTGTAATTTTTGTGATCCGTCACCGTTCCGTATCCGTTTGATATCCGTTTGATATCTGTTCTGTATTCGTTCTATACCCAGAAATGAGCCCGTGTACCTACCCTTCCCTCCATCTCGTGTTACATGCCCGAGAAGGCAGCCATATTTTTACGCATATGGTGTCCACGCAAGATGGCATGTACACTGTTCTGTATTAGTTGATACATGGAGTGAATTTTTTGGGTTAGAAATGTTGAAAAATTTTAAAATTTGTGGAGCCCAAACTGTAAAATTGCTATTTTGAGATATTCGTCGGAATCGACGCCCTCAATGGTCATTACGAGCTCAATGAGTGCAAATTCCTCAGCTCAAGGCAGCCATTGTGGATTTTGACTTCCAGCTTTTGCGATTTCTGGTGAGTAAATATTGCTTTCTTTAAACATACAGCTCACACGTCAAATCGAAATGACCCAGTACTAAACTAAAGTCTGTTTCAGACTAAGAATCCAGAAATATTCGCCAGGTTTACGATCGCTGCGTGACAATTGCTATAAAGCTTCATTCAGTAATATTTACAATGTTATGAAATTGCTAGTTCCATTGAAATGCCAAATGACTTCGATTGCTTTGTGACAATGGCCAAAAGTCGAAAAATATCAGTAACAGATGATATCCTGAAATGCACAAAGTGGAATGGAATTTGTACTTCGTTGCTGATTATCGTCGCTCGTGTGTTACACGTGTAGATCAAGATCGATCAGGCAAAACAAGACATCAAGTTTAATGAATCTAACCATGATACCAAAACTGACAATCTTAAAAGCTGCGTAACATTTGATGACCATTGTAGTCACCCAAATGGGATCGAACTGCAGGTAAATAATTCAATATCTTAGATTGTTAGAAACAGAGTTGATCAGAGTTATCTGCAGTGTGTTTGCTTTCACTCAAGACTCTTGTCCTGCTAGGCCCGGGTCAACTAAAAAGGGATGTGCCCTATTTCTGGTATCATCCAAATTATTATTATTTATATCTTCATCTTTTGTATCTATTTAATTTCTGGGGCAGCAGTGTTACATCTACTGGATTATTCCTGGCTACCCATAATAGTTATTTAATAATAAAAAAGTAATAAGTAATTATTATAAACAATGATACAGTCAAATGAATAATGACAGTGACGACTCAAGAACTTTAAATGATAAATACTTTGAATGCAGGGTGGATTGTCTTGGCAAACTGACTCCATCAGACTTGAACACTTTCCTTCGCAAACCAAGCTAGCACACTTTCAACTTCATTTAGCCAGCAGATAACTGATGTACAATTTCACCATCATAGCTTCAACCAACTCACCTTAGATATTGACATAGTCATTATGACTGTCTCTTATTCATTGAAATATAAAACATGTTGGTACATACAATACCACTACAACCTGGACAAATACACACTAAAATGCTGTTTTGAAAAATTTCTACCACCAGAAATCAAGATTGACACTTAAATAAGGTGATTAATTTAGTATCAATGAACTGTCAGACTACCTAATATCTTTGTTGTGAAACTTCTTCACCAAAATCTTGGAATTATGATCAGGTTAAACTTTTGTTAAATATTTAGAGTTTTTTGAGTTAATGATATGTGGCCAATCTGAACAATTTTACCGTCAAGCATTTTTGCTTATCTTTTGCACAAATCGTTGACAAGAGAATTTTTCTCTGTAAATGGTACACAACCCAAATTTGCAGAATGCTGTGAACAAGACACTTGTTAATGTCATAATATGATAATATGTATTTATTGGACTACAAGTGGTGCAAGCCTCAATAAAACCCCAAGAGACTATGTTGTGGCTAGTAATAAAGTAAATGGTCAGTTACATCAGTGTACATGTATGCTTTTCTGCGTCCACTCGACCTTATCAGGTGATCGTTCAATGCAAGGCAATCTAGATATGGGTAAATTTACTATTAAAAATATAAAGCCTTTTGTAGAGGATTCAAATCTCTCTCAAGACAACGAAGTAATAAATTTTGGTTATTTTAAAGCACAGAGAAATGCCATATTGGCTGATTTAACCACATACTCAACAGATTATTTAAGCCGTAAAAACCCTTCACCAATGGAAAAAAACAAATAGCATAGTGAATCTAAAAGAACCACAAAGTAGAGATACTTCATACGCAGCTACTGTTAATTTTGTGAAAGAGGCTGTTAATGATAGTCAAACTATAATGGATAATATAATCGACGAAAAAAATAGAAGCTGCAGAAGTGAGATCAATCAAAGCAGTCCCTAAAGAAAATGTTTTTCAAAAAGTCATGACTGATGATCTTTTTAAAGAAGATGATGATGATTTGCATAAAGTAGGTCCTATAGAAAAAGACTTCCACAAAGTTAATAGACAAACTTATCTCTTTCGAATTGACTATGATTCTCAAATTGGTTACTACAGTACTCGATTATCAATTGATTTAGTCTATTTACCGATAGGATATTATACCATGGTCTACGAAATGTACTTTTCGAATAAGATAGACCCTGATGAAATCACCATCAACGCAAGAAGTGGAACTCTATCTGTTAGTAAAATAAATACTAAAATATCCGCTGACCATACAAGATCAATTATTAATTTTTACAAAGCTATTGTTTATACTGGTTTTGATGATTTAGATATTGATATAGCTTTAAGTAATGATCCGTGCAAGAACTAGGCGAAAGAACAATAGGCCGTGGAAATAGCGGCAGTTATTATTTCAGCGCTGATTACTCGAATCAAATTAAATTCAACGTATGTGATTGGTCCACACGCAAAAAGCGCGAAATTTGAATTTCTAATCGAAAAGTAGATACACTGGAATCCGTTCGAATATCTTTTTATTTTGGATTTGAATTCGTTGCATTTGTAAATTTAACATATCTTAAACTTTTAAAATTTCTATGCGCCAAAAGGCTAATTTTTGATTGGCGCATAGAACAATGCTAAAATTTTACCGGGAGATAGATTTTAGAGAGATGGGGCACATATCAAAAAAAATTTTGTTGATGTCACTTTTTTATTGCTTTTTTCTACGATTTTTCGATATCAGCCAATCAGATGCATCGATTTAATTGAATTTAAAAATTATTTTTTCTCACCTTTTAATCGATTTTGCCGGTTGCCTGCCTAGTTTTTACGCGGATCATTACTTAAAAACCGAGCAGGTCAATCTTATGATGCTGATACTGAAATATTTGTAGTGGTTTATGGAGTTTCTGGTACTCAAAATGATGTAGACGTAAGACTTTGGGATAGGTTTTATTATATTGAAAATCAAAAAGTAGTTTTTGAAGCTCCTATTGATATGAATAACAAACAGATTAAAAAGCTTTTAGACGGAAATGAAGATAGTGATGCTATCAATTTTAAACAGTTAAATGATTCTAAAAAATCTTTTCAAACTTCTGTCTCTAATTTACAAGGTTCTATAGCAACAATCCATGCAGATTTACAAAAGCAATTTAATAAAAATAGTGATTTAATTAAAGCTATATATAGAAATTTAATAAGAAATGATGCAAAATTATTGTTAATAAAGGAGCTTTATTTCCCTGATTCTAATGAAGGTAGAACTCAAAATAATTATTCATATCAGACAAATGATGATAACGGAGGAGATGTGACTTTTTATTTAGCCTTCCAACATAAAAGTACTACAAGTGATAGCATGATAATAACTTTACATTGGACAGGTGGTATTCCATCTATTAATATTTTTGCCTCTAAAGATAGAATAGTTGTCAGTAAAAATGCATTAATTAATGAACCAAGTTTAAAAATAGGTTATATTCCAAATAATGTCAGAGGAAAACAATTATATTTATGGATAATAATTAAAAATGATATTATTAAAGTTGAATACATTAAACTTCACCCTCCAATCACTGTCTCTCATCCTGATCTTCAAAATAAGGATGAAGATCTTAGTATAATATATGTCAGATTCTCCTTTTACTATTCGGAGAGGTTTAATAACAAAAAATAGGCTATGGTCTTGGTAGTGATGCGCATGGTGATATCCATGAATTTGAAAAGAGTCAAGGTACAACCATTTAGCGATAGCGCGAGCTAAAAAATATTTAATAATATCATATAATGGCATCAGTACACGAAGAAAAAGAAGAATCACCAAGATATCCAATACCTTCTTATTTTAATCCAACTCCTTATTATGTCTACAAAGCAGTGAGACAACTATTAGATAGAAATGATATACCCCCATCTCATATATCTGCAAAAGTAATTTTTGTCATTATTTTACAAAAATTTTACATTATGGTGTAAAATGCTGGAAATGAGTACAATAATCAGTTTAAAAAACCTCCCTCTAATAACTATGTGTGGTAATGTCTTTGATGAAGAATTAGATCATAATTCAGCTGCAAACTCGTATTTTCTCAAATTAGCTTTAAACATGCTCAGAGATTATATTGACTCAATGCCTAAAGCTGAAAGATTAGATAAAGTAGAAATAGAATGGTTAATAGAGCGTATAGAAAAATATTTAGATTATCTCATTGATCCAGACTCAAAATAGAGAGAGTAGAGACCGATGGAGAGACCGTGGAGAGACCGATGGAGAGACCGATGGAGAGTCTGAGGGAAGTGATAGCGATAGAACACAGGGCACTAGCCAGGGCAAGATTAAAATATGTATTCATAATATATATGGGTTACTTAAATGGTGATTCAAAGAGTAAAGCTCTAAAAAAGGGAGAAAAAGGCGAAAAAGGCGTCGGTTTCTATTTGACCGCAGATGAACATTACCATTTGAAAGGTAAAAGATTGACTAATGTCTCAGCTCCTGTTGATAACCATGACGCAACCACAAAAAAATTCGTCACAGATTTATTAAAAAGTAAAGCTGGAACTGTTTACGTCAAAAATGAGTTAGCTAAAAAAGCTAGTCAATCTAATGTTAATACAGCTTTAAACTTTTCAGTGCAAGCTGTAAAAATTGATAGACAATGTTTTTATGAGCCTCTGAGATGAGTGTGTCCCAGACACCCTATAATCTATACTACTAAGGAACAGATTTATTTCGAACTACTTTATGTTAGGTTTCATTTAAGTTTCCAATTAAGTTCTCTAAATGTGTTTTCTCGGTGTAAATTTCGTGCAAAGTTTGAAGTTGTGCTGCAAAACAATTTCTGCCAGTCGCTGCGAATCACTGGAAATCTGACTTTTGTACAGTAAATTGAGTGGCATGGAAATTCGTTAAGTGTACTCTACAGAAATTCTCTTCAAATACAGCACGTTCAGAGAGGTAGACTCGACTGAAATTGATTCAGTTTTACTTAAAATTGTACGGAGAGGGACACAGAATTACGCGCTATTACAGCGCCGAGCTGCAAAACAGCCAAACAAACTCTCACAACTTCAAAAATCTTAATTGAATTTACTTACGGTAAATCTTGCCATCTAAAGGTCAATAGAGATAAACTTGCATTGATTAATCGTCTTTGGGAGCGTAAAACGGGCGATAGATTGCCGATAATCGCTAATTCATTCACGAAAATGGATCACCTTGATGGATTTCGCCCGCTGTAGCGGTGCGTATGAGGAAATTCCGCCCCCTCCAGGAACCAATCAGATTGCGGGATTTGTTGAATTCCGCCCGCTCACGACCCGAAAATCAAAGGGCTCTTATGAGCCAACTAATTCGTGCGCTTAGCATGAAATGACTTAGGTGTTTTTGTGTATTACAGTGTTTAACAATTTTGTGTGGTGCATCAATAAGCATCAAACTTCTTCCTGACATGTATCTTAGCTATCAGCAGGCTTACAATTGACCGATTGGGTAAATGAATCATTTGCTGTACAATAGATTTGGACAATATAGCATCACTCTGTCTGTTTTGTTGTCAAGCATTTGTGTTCATGCATTGTTTAGCAAATGTTTTGTCGGCTAAATGAAGTGAAAGCCTCATTAACTGTTTGCTTGTTACAGTTTATGTATGATGTTTTATTCAAAGTAAGTGATTAGTGCAACATTTATCAGTAAACCTGGAGAAAGCTTGTGTAACTGTTTTAAACATGTACCATGTTACAAAAATACAGGTCTGGATAAAATTAAAGGAGAATATTCTATATCACATGCATTATATTAAGCCTATTTTGTTAGTTTGGTTGCTTGTATGGTGAGAAGGTCGAGTGGACGCAGAAAAGCATACATGTACACTGATGTAACTGACCATTTACTTTATTACTAGCCACAACATAGTCTCTTGGGGTTTTATTGAGGCTTGTGCACCACTTGTAGTCCAATAAATACATATTATCATATTATGACATTAACAAGTGTCTTGTTTCACAGCATTCTGCAAATTTGGGTTGTGTACCATTTACAGAGAAAAATTCTCTTGTCAACGATTTGTGCAAAAGATAAGCAAAAATGCTTGACGGTAAAATTGTTCAGATTGGCCACATATCATTAACTCAAAAAACTCTAAATATTTAACAAAAGTTTAACCTGATCATAATTCCAAGATTTTGGTGAAGAAGTTTCACAACAAAGATATTAGGTAGTCTGACAGTTCATTGATACTAAATTAATCACCTTATTTAAGTGTCAATCTTGATTTCTGGTGGTAGAAATTTTTCAAAACAGCATTTTAGTGTGTATTTGTCCAGGTTGTAGTGGTATTGTATGTACCAACATGTTTTATATTTCAATGAATAAGAGACAGTCATAATGACTATGTCAATATCTAAGGTGAGTTGGTTGAAGCTATGATGGTGAAATTGTACATCAGTTATCTGCTGGCTAAATGAAGTTGAAAGTGTGCTAGCTTGGTTTGCGAAGGAAAGTGTTCAAGTCTGATGGAGTCAGTTTGCCAAGACAATCCACCCTGCATTCAAAGTATTTATCATTTAAAGTTCTTGAGTCGTCACTGTCATTATTCATTTGACTGTATCATTGTTTATAATAATTACTTATTACTTTTTTATTATTAAATAACTATTATGGGTAGCCAGGAATAATCCAGTAGATGTAACACTGCTGCCCCAGAAATTAAATAGATACAAAAGATGAAGATATAAATAATAATAATTTGGATGATACCAGAAATAGGGCACATCCCTTTTTAGTTGACCCGGGCCTAGCAGGACAAGAGTCTTGAGTGAAAGCAAACACACTGCAGATAACTCTGATCAACTCTGTTTCTAACAATCTAAGATATTGAATTATTTACCTGCAGTTCGATCCCATTTGGGTGACTACAATGGTCATCAAATGTTACGCAGCTTTTAAGATTGTCAGTTTTGGTATCATGGTTAGATTCATTAAACTTGATGTCTTGTTTTGCCTGATCGATCTTGATCTACACGTGTAACACACGAGCGACGATAATCAGCAACGAAGTACAAATTCCATTCCACTTTGTGCATTTCAGGATATCATCTGTTACTGATATTTTTCGACTTTTGGCCATTGTCACAAAGCAATCGAAGTCATTTGGCATTTCAATGGAACTAGCAATTTCATAACATTGTAAATATTACTGAATGAAGCTTTATAGCAATTGTCACGCAGCGATCGTAAACCTGGCGAATATTTCTGGATTCTTAGTCTGAAACAGACTTTAGTTTAGTACTGGGTCATTTCGATTTGACGTGTGAGCTGTATGTTTAAAGAAAGCAATATTTACTCACCAGAAATCGCAAAAGCTGGAAGTCAAAATCCACAATGGCTGCCTTGAGCTGAGGAATTTGCACTCATTGAGCTCGTAATGACCATTGAGGGCGTCGATTCCGACGAATATCTCAAAATAGCAATTTTACAGTTTGGGCTCCACAAATTTTAAAATTTTTCAACATTTCTAACCCAAAAAATTCACTCCATGTATCAACTAATACAGAACAGTGTACATGCCATCTTGCGTGGACACCATATGCGTAAAAATATGGCTGCCTTCTCGGGCATGTAACACGAGATGGAGGGAAGGGTAGGTACACGGGCTCATTTCTGGGTATAGAACGAATACAGAACAGATATCAAACGGATATCAAACGGATACGGAACGGTGACGGATCACAAAAATTACAAAAGCGTTCTCTGGAACGCAAACTATATAGATATGTTTTGGACTAATTTTATTTACTGAATGCCTACATTTAAGAATAGAAATTCTCTTGCGGTGTTTTAGAATCACCTATTCGTGGCAAGTTGACCACTTGGTCAGCGGTTGCTCAAATCCAACCAATTTGTTACGTGACTTCCGCTATTTTTGCTAACGACGTCACATCCGTCTACGTAGATTTCTGCTAACGCCGTTTTGCCCCTCTCCACAAGAACTCATCATTGCTTCGCAATGAATGAGTTAAAAAGATAAAAACAATTATTATATGGCTGGTGTTTGCAGGCGATATAACGCGCGTTCTAATTGACTAATTTCACTGAATTGTAGGGCATTCCCACGGGACGATAACTGGCTTGCAAAAACAAAGCAAAAAGTAATCAAAAAGCCATCTTTATTTTTGTTGTCGGTGCCTCATAATAAACAACTTAACTGATAACCTCGACCGTTCGGTCATCACGGGAAAATCTCAAACTGAGGCCTTGCCGTTGTGTTCATGGCAAGATAGTAGGGTACTGTGCTTCTCTTCCTGCCTTAATGTGCGCATTAATGCGTGCGCTGTTGAAGCAACCTTAAAATTCATGTTGACGAAAATACCCCTCAGTGGAGTACATGGAGGATCTCATCCTGGCTTCACCTCGTAATCACGTGTTTTGACCTTATGAAAGGTTACTAAAATTCCACACCAACAGAACATTTGCTATTAACTCTTCTTGTTTGTGGTCTCCCTTAAAGCTTGTGGATTACCCGTCGACGAATTGCATGAAGGAATACTGCCGAGGGGAGTTAACAAGAGAGAGGTCAATATTGATATTACTATCTTCGATTTCACTACTACAAAATGAGGTTGACTAGCAATAGAGTTATTTTAGTAGAGTTATGACTAGAGTTAGAGTTAACGACGGATTATACTATGGAGATAACTCTAACAGTAGCTGTCCTCAATTAACTCCACTCTATAACTCTATGAAGATAACTATAACAATGGCTGTCCTCAATTAACTCCACTCTATAACTCTATGAAAATAACTCTAACAGTAGCTGTCCTCAATTAACTCCACTCTATAACTCTATGAAGCTAACTCTAACAGTAGCTGTCCTCAATTAACTCCACTCTATAACTCTATGAAGATAACTCTAACAGTAGCTGTCCTCAATTAACTCCACTCTATATCTCTATGAAGATAACTCTAACAGTAGCTGTCCTCAATTAACTCCACTCTATAACTCTATGAAGATAACTATAACAGTAGCTGTCCTCAATTAACTCCACTCTATAACTCTATGAAAATAACTCTAACAGTAGCTGTCTTCAATTAACTCCACTCTATAACTCTATGAAGATAACTCTAACAGTAGCTGTCCTCAGTTAACTCCACTCTATAACTCTATGAAGATAACTCTAACAGTAGCTGTCCTCAACTGAACTCCACTCTATAACTCTATGAAGATAACTCTAACAGTAGCTGTCCTCAATTAACTCCACTCTATAACTCTATGAAGATAACTCTAACAGTAGCTGTCTTCAACTGAACTCCACTCTATACTCTATGAAGATAACTCTAACAGTAGCTGCTCCTCGCAATTACTCCACTCTAAAACTCTATAAAGATAACTCTAAAACAGTAGCTGTCTTACGGGGACTGACCCCACTCTATAACTCTATGAAGATAAACTATAACTATAGCTGACCCCTACAAAATGACATCAGAACAATAGTTCATCAAGCAAATTATTCCGGCCATCCAACGAGTGAAACGATTCAAGAACGTCCCTAATACTGCACTAGTACTAAAAAGGCCGTAAAGAATCATAGTCGAAAGAGCATCAGTTGTTTCCTCTGAGTATGTCCTCCAATAGACTCGGTTGAAAATGGACTGAACATTAGTTAGTTCTGGATACATTGGAACACTTACGTTATTTCGTGTATGTCCTCGTGAATGGTAACCATTGTTGATGCATTTTCTGATTTTTTCCTATGCTTACCGTGAGGGTGTTGGTACTTGCTGAAGAGAGTTTCTATGGATCTCCGAGGAGCAATTAGATATCAATTTTTTTAAGGTGGATTGTTGTGCTGCGCTGACTGGGACGCGAGGACACTTAGTTGATCATCAAGTTTACGGCATACAGGAAGAGATGACGCTCG
>JAHPZR010011140.1:0-32829 GCA_019787425.1 Platygyra sinensis | reverse complement strand
ACTGTACAGCCTGCGTCCAAGCCTGTGTGATTTTGTACCATGTGACCAGATCGTGTAAAGGGTCTATTACTAGGTTATAGGATTTAAGAGGCGATTGGGATTAAGGAAAGGGCTGAAAATTACAGAAGAGTGTTGGAAAGCAGTAGTCATAGGTGGGTTAGGAATCACAGGAAGTATTGGGAAATACAGGAGAGTATGGGAGCCAGAGGGATGGATGGATGGATGGATGGATGATGGATGGATGGATGGAGGATGATGGATGGATGGAACCCATTTTATCAAATTGAAATATACAGCAATATTAAAATTTGTTTTACATAAAGTCCGTACGAAATACAAGTTACATATTTACTATTAAAAAGCTCAATTACTGTTCTAGAACTAGTTTTGCTGGTGCTGATAGTAATAGTGTAGCTTACTCATAAACTTTTTTAAGCAAAGTTTCTTCCTTTAGACTGTTTGGAGAATCATTAAAGATTTTTGCTCTGGTAAATGCAAAACTGCTTCTGTAAAAATCAGTGCGACTTTTGGGGAGCGCAAGATTCATTCTGGAGAGAATTTGGAGCCCTTAGGGAGAGAATCTCAAGGGTTATACTGGATGTAGGACAAAGTAGGGAATTACTGGGGAGACGGAAATTGGGGGATTGAGAATTACAGGAGAATGCTGGAGGAAGGTTGGCAATCCAGGAAGTATTAGAGTTAGGGCATGTTTGCAAGTATTGGAGATAATTCGGAGCCAGAGGGAGACAATCACAAGGAGGTCCTTATCACAAGGGTTATATTGAATTTCGGGCAAGGTAGGGAATTATAGGGGAGACAGAATTAAGGGGATTGAGAATTACAGGAGAGCGCTAGAGGGTGGTTGGCAATCACAGGAAGTATTACATTTAGGGTGAGTTTGGCAATTGCTGGGGAGCATTAGAGTCAGATAGAAAGAATCACAAGGTTTTTAGAGGGTTGTCCAGTATACTAGATCCGTAACGGGTCACCTAATTGATGACGGTTTGTGACGGATCGGGACGACCTGTCACCATTTGTCAGTTCACAACATGTCTGCGATCGAGCGTCGACCTCCACACTTAAACTTATGTTTGTGGCGTCATTATTTTAGAATGAGGGATATTGTTACACTTCTTTCCCCTGTTTATTCCTCTTGTTTGCGGGTCGTCGTGACCCCTCACCCTGATGACCCTTTACAGATCAAGTGTACTGGACATGAATGGGGTTATATTGGATTTAGGGCAATGTAGGGAATTACAGGGATCTAGAATTTGGGGGAAGAGATTGCCAGGAAGAATAAGATTTAGGGTGAATTTGGCAATTATTGAGGCCCTATGCGCCATCTTGGCGTCAGGGGACAGGTGAAGGTGTGATTAGAGCAAGAGGGAGGGAAGGAAATTACAGGGAGTATCTGTATCTAAAAACGGAGAAGTGAATATGCCTGAAACTTCTTGTATAAAGGAACATCTGTTCCTATTAAGAATATGTGAATAAAACAGCTCTGTAATCAGAAGGTTGAAGATTTTGTTACAGCTTTCCGGGTGCGAAAACAATTCGGGACTTTCGAGAATCAGGCCCCACCTCAGGAGAGTTCTTGGACATTTGACCAAGATTAGCTATTATAGTATTATAGTCATTTTGGGTGCCCTGTTACCAACCCTCCGAAGTTAGATCACACTTGTTGATGGATGGGTGGTTTCAATTACAGTTGTTAAATATAGAAGTAAGCAGGTTGTTCGAAAGGTGGATACCGCTATCCAGCGGATAAATCACTCTCCAGCGGATAGCGTGGCTTGTTTTGTAAACACTTATCCACAGGATAGCGATTTACTCGGTGGATAGTGTTATCTAGCCTTTGAAGGTAGGTGAAGGAGACTGACAAGTGCTATTTTTCGTAAATAAGGATATCCTTATTTCTCTGCATTTGTATCTTTGCTCTGCCGTATTTGTCTGTAAAATACTCATTGAATATATGCTTGCAGAAATAATTAAAAACCCATTTTTATTCACTCTGCGAGTCGCTAATATACCGCAAGGGTAATACGAAACATACAGAGATAAAGTCGAAAAAAGCGCGTTAGTCGTTTTACTAAATGCTTTTATAAATGGTACGTGTTAAGAGGGCATTTTCATCAAGCAAGGAGAGGACCCACGTATTTTGCCCTAGGATGCATTTTTGATATATTGAAAAACTACATTCTTAACGTAGATAAGGTTTTGAGAGCTGGTTTGTATATTCACGGTTACTACAGGAAGAGATCAACAAGTCGAACCATTTTTTTTGGCCTAAAGCAAAACGGCCGCAAAGTATCCAGAACTCAATCCACTACACTTAAAGGGGCAGTGTCACGAGGATTTTGCAGTTTTAGGTCAATTCTGTGCTAAGATCATTGCTTTGAGGCTTTCCTCGTAAACAAACTGCTTCTGTAAAGCTACAACGAAGATATCGAATGAATTTTATCAGAGAGGGCTAACCATAATAAATTTCTTGAGGATTTATTGAAGACGTAGCATCGAAACTTGAAAAAATTGGCCAATTTTTTCAAGTTTCAATCCATTTCCATCCATGCCATCCGTGGCGACAGGCGACAGGAAACAGTTTCAGTACCTTCAAATAGTCTTTGATAACAGAACTAGATCATTAGTTTTGGAATTCAGTTGATGCTAAGACACCTTCTAGCTACAACAACAACAACAACAACAAATAAACTTTATTAATAATAACACTTAAAACTGAGAACATGCACAACTCGCATATAGCGTAAGCTAGTCGAGGCGAGTTGTGCAGGAAGAAAAAAAAAATAAAAATAAAAATAAACCAATTTGTAAGCTTCAAATAAAAGACTATAAATCACGACAGGAATGAACTACAAATAAAATAGTCATTAGCATCCGGGGATAAATATGTTTACAGAATTGATTTTTAAAAGGTAGCTTAATAACCTAAACAAAATAAACAAACTAAACAGGCGAAGAGATTGACAGTGATTGACTACAAAAAGTTATGTAAAATATAAATTAATTTTAGATAGTAAATTAGGTGCCTCAATATAATCCTCCTCGCCTTCTAAAGCTGCCAATAAAGCTTTGCGAATTGATTTCTTGAATGCCATTTTTGGTTGATTACACACTTGCGATGGGAGACAATTCCACGCTTTCGCGCCAAAGCATGAAAAAGAGTTCTGCTGTTGATTTAAGCTTTTTATAAAGTTGCCAAATAGCGTGACAATGCCCCTTTAAAACAGCTCCTTCACCTCCTTCTAATTTGTCACGTGTCCAGTGTATTACACCATTTCAAAGAGAATAGGAATCAGGATCAGAATCTTTCGACCATTTAGATTTGGACAACAAACTCGATAGTCGCAGACTAAGAGGAAATGTTGCAGTGAAATAGCGCTTGTTAGAAACGGGTTTTGCGTTACTCAGTTGGCTTCAAATGTTTCACTTAGCTTATTACTTGGGTTTTCACTCGGAAATGAGTCCAAAAAGAAGGGTAATTTCTTCCTTATTGAAAATCGATTCACATGTAGACAATCTCTCTCTGAAAAGTGGTCCCTTCGTATGAAAATTATCTTTTATAAACGACTTGCTGACAACGTTCTAATGGAGAACATTTCATTACTGTCAAGTGTCCTTTGCGTGAAATCTGCAAGTGGAAATAATTCAAGAATGTGGATGCAGTTTAAGCGACATAATATACACTGTGTTCGTTTTTTCACAAGGACAAGAAATTGATGCTTGCTTTTGCTTCTTTACCGGACAAAATGTCCACCGCTGTAACTTTGATTTCAGTATCACCAAACATCATAGACGCTTTAAGTTCTCTAGGTTTGTTGAAATCACTGTCTTGAATTTCTGGCATCTCCAGAAGCAACTGACCGCACTTTTTTACGCCTTGGTCCGTAACAAAATTGACGTTTTCTTTTTCAGTGGAGTATATGGTAATAGTTGTAGAAGTTTGCCCCGGTTTTGCGGGCGCATAGCTTCTCGTAACACTCTCTCCGAGTTTCATTGGCTGATCGGATGTCACAAATTTGTCGAACACATCGGTACACCATTCTACCCCCGATTTCTTCACGAGTTTGTTTCGCGGGTGCTTACCGACGATGAATCGATTGAGGACTCCGACCCCGTAAGTCATTGCCGCCCGTCGAACGCGCACAATCGTTGGATCTAACCCGAACAGCACTGCGCCTCGGAGAATTGTCAGGCCAACCTCTTGGGGAATAATGACTTTCATTTTTGCGTCAAAAGCTTCACGGACGGCGACTTGAAGCAATGGCGACTCAGCAAATCCTCCCACGAGAAAGAGAAAGTGAAGTCCTTTAACACTATCTTTGCTGATGAGGTCTTTAATATGTTCTACAATTTTACTTAACACGGGTGCAAACAGTTCTTTCATGGTTTCAGGCGCAATTCTTAACATTCCTTGCGAGGACCATTTCACGTTTGAATTTCCAAACTTCTTCACCGCAGATTCAATGCTGGAACTTTTGTGTTTCTTGTAGTAATCGATGAACGAATAAGGCATTGAGATATTCAGTGAATTTGTCTTGTTTGGACTCGCCGTTCGCTTCTTTGCTTCAAAAGCGATCATCAAGTCTACCCAGCCTGCGGGTCGTTTGTTTTTGAACTGTTCAATAAAGTCTTTCCCAAAAATTTTCTTCAAAAGCAGTTCAAACTGCTCGTCCACACCAGTGGCCCCACAGGCTCCTCCTGTGCCCCTATGAAGCTCCTGCAAGGTGCCGGTCTGTGAGTCCAATTCATGTACCGTAAGGTCCACTGTGCCGCCTCCACAATCCACTACCAAGTAACGGGTGTTCTCTGAACAAAATAAAAGACGCCTAGTAAGCGAGCGATAATTATCCCAGAAATCTGTGAGGGGCTCACGAGCTGGCAAAAGGGATAGGGCAAGGGCCATACCTTTCACATACCCCACCGTCAGTCGGCCGATTAAAAGCTGGACTGTCCTGGCTCAATTCATTCACCCTCCTTCTCCCACTCTCTTTTCTAGGGGCATGCTTTTCAAGATTTAAATTCAGGTAGGGAAGATAGTCTGCAATTGTCTCGGCTACTGCTATATAAAAACTGCGCTATGAAGCAGTCTTTCATTCTTTTAAAAAGAAAAAATATAAGAAGACACTCTTTTTCTGAGTCTTGCGACTGGTTGATAACAGGGTTATCTTTCATAATGATCAAGAGAAGTTAGCTCTATAAACCTCTCTAATCCTTTATTGCTGTGAAGGGTCTGAGAAATTTCATCTAATCCAAGTACATGCACCTTCAAAGACGCCTAAAAATCGAAGCAGAACCTATCTTAAAAGCTAAGCAGGCTTAGTCACACACACTGCTAAATTTTTTCTGGTCTCTTTTCGAATTAAAGAAATTACCTTGAAATTCATCTCCGACTAGCGTGTCCATTTGTGAAGCGGTGGTGGATCGTCGCTTTGTTTCCTCGGCCCATGTGCAGTCTCTTAAGCGTAACTTCCGGCAGTAAATCGAGGCTGCTTCCGGTTCAAGAGCGATCAGAAGGCGGTCTGGGGAATCTTGTGTGGTTAGACCAGCCTGTAATGAGGTTTAGATTAGAAAGCTTTAGATTTGATTTCGTGTTTTATCTCTCTAATTTTTCCCTTGGTTTAACAGCGGGTCTGATGCCTAATTAACAATTATTCAACTTCCCGTCGCGCGCGCAACGAAGAGCGTAGCGCCGAGTTGCCCGCAAGTAGAATAATCGTTTTATTAAAAAACGCCTCCAAAATATAGAAAACTAAATAGAAATAAACGCTTCAAAAATTACGCGTACGTCTACTAAACTTGCAGAGCATGGTATAATGGTTCATGACCCATGATCACTAAGCCAATGAAAACTATTGAATTGCATTTTCGGATGTCCAGTTATTAATAATCGGCTTTACTAACTTGTTTCTTGTTTTTTTCCCATTTAAAAACAACACATCAACCTATATTACAGGCAAGGAAGTCCAGAGAAGCCAAAAAGGCTTATGTAAAGGATTACCGCAAAAACTCAGTTATTAACAACAGAATAAAAATGCTGTTATGGGCACACAAAATGATCATAATTTAGGACAAAAAGGTAGTAAGCAAAAGATTAACAAAGACTAACAAAGACTATGATAATTGATATGAATTAGTTACGACACGAGGAAATTCAAGTTTACAATCTGCGACAAATGAAACTGGTTCAGTCATCGAATGGGAGAAAATTAAAAGGGGAGTCCCACTAGAGAATGTGTGTTTTCAAGCAAGGCGATATTTAAAATAAAGGGGGTAAGTTTCTAAAGAAACTATGGTGCTGCGTCGGTGGGAGTATTACTGAATAATTTGGTTTTATCAACTGAATTGATAATGTGAACTTGGTCACCGTAAAGAGATTCGAAAAATAGCCTGTTAGAATATTAAACGAGACTTCGCGAGAACTTAAAGGCAATTTTGAGAGAGGTATTTGACGACACTCTCAAAGAGAATTTACGAGAATTTGGAGAATTTGTCTAGCATTTCCTTTACAGGGCCGGCTCTTCCTTTTTCACAACATCAAATTCTCGACAGCAAAAAGTAATAAAAAGAAAAGAAAAACAATCGCGAAGAAATTTCATGTCACAAATTTTAGTGCAAAATGAAGTTCACGTCAATCAAAGAAATTAATTTCGTTTTTTCAATGAGATAAGTAGAACATTTTATTAACAGAGTCATTCAGACTTCTCGTCATATTATCAAGCACTTTGTTTTCTTTTTGTTGCTAGGGAAGCAAGGGCATACTTAAGTCCCAAGGCAGGTAGTCGAAAATATGCTAATTGAAGGAAGTATAAAGGCGTTACAAATTGTCAGCATAAATTGGGTTTCTTAAGTTTGCATTTAAATTAATTAAAATGGTACTTGCTGCTCGGACGTAAGAGGCAATAGTATAATCAATTGACTCATTAAGGCACAAGCGGATAATCGCATTTGGTTCGATAAATCATGGTGAGAACTTTTGCCCGTCATCAAAATTGAAATCTTTAAGAACGTAACTTCTTTTGAGTCATCAGTGACAGTGCTTTCGTCTTCGTCACTTTCGTCTCTCTCTTTCTAGAACACTTGAGAGCTGAATGGAGGCTGTAAGAAATTCAGCACAAAACCTGAAAACGGCAGATATCTAAACGTGAACGTTCAATGAGAATCAATCTCAGATTGGCGGAGAATAATACTGGGTTTCAATGCTCTCTCTGGCAATTTTTGTGACTGTGGTGTTGGTTGTTGGGGTAACATTATTTCATCTTTACTTCGTTGGAAGTTTGTGTTGCGGCCTTCGGCAAAGACACAAGGCTCGACTGAACGCCTACATGGTGAAGTAGTTGCGAGTAGTCTAACTAGCCCGAAAGTCTGTGACTTCAGTTACAGTCAAGAGCGAGAGAAGTAAAGACAAAGGTGTGCGAAGTTTCTAAGATATCAAAGCTAATTTAGAACTCACAATTATTCAGTCGAATCTTGCTGTGGACTGAAACTCATCAAGTGCAGTGATTTTGAAATCAGTTGGAGCTATATTCCATTGAAAGCGAAAATAAAACTGTACCAGTTTTTTGTTTAAACACCGGTTAAGAAGGTATGAGCTTTGAAAGATGATATTTAAGGATGGTAAGTAAATAAACTTTACTCAGCTTTTGATATTACGTGGTAAAAATAGCCAATAGGCCAAGCTAACCGGAACGACCTCTCACTGTTCATGATCACTTGGTTTCATTCAGTTGAGTAATTTATCTTACTATACGGATGCTTTCAAAAAACGTGGATGATAAATACATCAGAATGCACGAAGTATATTGATTCTAGACAGAAGCATATAATTTTTCAGTCCCCGGTCAGAGTGGTGAACGGCCTGTGCATAACTGGTTGGGGAATTAGTTTTCCAATGTTAAACACAGGTAAGCAACAAAGAAAGGTCATATGTATGAAACTAACGAGTTAAATTCAACATTGAAAACGATGTCTCTGTGCAGTGATAATTAGTCAGTCTCGTGCCGGGGTAATTTTTAAAAATTCAAAATTTAATTTTCTTAGTTGCAGGTGGCAAAAAGGACCTTGGACACACGCCAATGTTACAAACACGAAAGACGAGTAACAATTTTAATGCATTTGCAGAACGTGATGTAGTGCACTGCTCCAGCTCAGCGAAAACATCCTATAAAAATAACTTTGATGCGTCAAAAGTGAATGAAACGCGCACAAAGGGAACCACCGAGCCAGGTAAAATGGTGGTGACAGCCGTTTTTCTTGGGGTAATCGTGGCTGGACTGAGTGTATTGGATATCTACTTGCTGAAGCAATGTTTCGGTGAACAACAACGGGCTGATGATAATGAAGATGCACAAGTATTTCCTGTAACTATGCCTTACTTCTTCGCGAGATAAACTGTTGGAACTTGAAGCTGCATTTAAGGAAAAAACTGTGGCCCTGCATAACCTTTTAACGCAGATGAAAGGAGGAAATAGCATAAAATTTGAAGAAAATATTTACGCTGATTTACATAGTCGTTTATTTAAAACAGTTAAGTAACTTCATTCTTAATGGATGTGCTCAAATGTTCATTGTTTTCAATGTTGTGAGTTCTGCTACATTTATATTTTCTTTTAAGCAAGGTTGATTCTGTGCACCCTGATACAAATTTAACATAAAAGATTCTAACATTGTCTTAAAGTCGCAATAGTTTGTGAAGCACAAAGGTGTTTTATATGTAATCTGTGTGGCTGGCTTTGATGTAGTTGAACTAGATTAGAAAACACTACAGTAAGCTGTATATTGTGCGTTGTGCGTTCATTTAAATGCAGTATAAGCTTTCCAGTAATGTTGGATGTCGCTCTTTTCACAATTTTTGCTGACCAATAGCAAAAATATTGACTTCCATTTGGCTTCTAGCCAAAAACCAAACACTTTAACGAGAGCATACGTCATTCACCAATGGTAAACACGTTGATTAAATTCGCGGTTGTTTACAGGTGATATAATGAACCGACGCACACTTACAACAAATGAACCTTAAAGCCGACAAAATAATACAAGGGAGAGTTTCATTTGGAGAGAACTGAATAATACAAGACCTACACTTTGAGAGAATTCGTTCTGCCTAGTTTGAAACAACATGGTTGTGGTAGAGCTGGTAGTGGTTGGGACCTTCACAGCACTGACTCTGCTAGATGCGTACATGTTGAAGAAACTCTGCGAGGGGAAAGTCTACCGCGTCCATGTTAATTCCAAGTATCATTTGGCTGGTGACGGCTCGTACTTGCTATAATATCAAGGACTGAGATTTTAGATGGAACTGTCACCGGATTTAAACCCAATGTTTTAAATATTTATCTTGAACCAATCATATGTAATTTTTCAGGGATCCGCGTAAGTAGTAAGTGTACTTGGCTATCCAACACAAGATATTTCGCCGTGGGAAATCTGTGCATCTAACACAATACGAAAACTTCATCCATAAGGCATCTCCAAAACTGTAAAAACGTCTTAATGTCATGAAAACAACAGCGTAACATGGCCGCTGAAGGAGGGTCCAAACTGCAGATAGGCTTATATCTCTTCACTGAAAAACAGTTACCCGAACGCTTAAAGAACCTCCACTGGTCACGAGAAAGTATAAAGTAGCCATTTTTGTACATTGTTGTTATTCTAAACTATTTTCGTTTTTACCGTGAATTGTTACGAAAAGTCTTACGATATTTAAATCGAACACAGAGGACTTTCCAGTCATAAAGCGGGACGCACAAAAGTAACAAAAACTGTCAAGTCTGAACGTAAGAATACTGCTCGCAAAATAACGAAACATTTTCTTAATGATTTCTTTATAATCTCCTGCGTCTTTGTCAATATAATAAACGTTTAAATTTTGGGGAAATAGGTTGCGATATATTACATATTTTGGGTATTTTCTATACATTTAACAGAAACACTCTCTATTGTTTTTCCACTCGTTATGCATAAAAATCATATTTTCTTGTTGGTGTGAAAATAATTTAAATTACGTAAACAAGGTTTAATAGATATCGATCTTAAAATTCGCTGCCGGCTGTTTTGGAATTTGAAATAACGTGTAAACATTATCTTGCGGTTTTGCGGATGATAATTACAGGCACGTTGGTTGACTTAGTAAGGCAAATAAAAATTGTTATAATAACTCTCTGAGCTTCATGTATTTTATTCAATCCACAAGTTGGAATTTTTTAATATTCCTCGGGTATATTGCCAGTAAGTTATAAGCACTGTGGAAAATATAGAATTGGAGAAAGTTGCTGACATTGGGGGAGTCACATGACTATGGGCTGAATGAAACTTTCGTGCTGCTCAAGGCAGATTCACTACATACCAACATAAATATTTCACACTATTTGAAGCGAAAAAAACATTAGTAACTGATGATGAAATAGCGGTGGCACGCACCAACGTAAATATTGCGCATACACATACACACGGAAAAGGGAGCTTCCCATTCGACCAAAAATTTCTGAGTTTGAACTATTTCTTAAATTTCCAGCGGCGAATGAAACAGCATTCTTGGAATTTACAGAAAGAGAATAACCTCGGACGCTGTGCATTCGATAAAAAAAAATCCGCTGGAAATTTCTGGAAATTTTCAGTGATGAATGGACCAGTATTCCGTAGTTTTCGGAAGGGGCCAATCTTGCGAGCGAGGTATACCGAAATTTTTCGGAAATTTCGTGGCAGGAATTTCCCTTCCAACGGTTCGCTTTTCGAAAATTTTTCCGACTTTTTGGAAACTTTCCCAGGAAATTTCCATACCAATTGTCTTCATTTCAGAATTATAAAAACTTTTGGTTGAATAAAAAGCGCCCCTCGCGAAAATAATTCAAATTTTGAAACATCTTCTTACGAGGAGTTCTGCTCGATTTTTCTATCAGAATTGTCCGAAGTTTTGGTTGAATGTAAAGCGCCCAAGGTGAAAATGCTCAACAGATGTGGAATTGACTAAAAAGCCCTTATAGAGGAATCGAGGTTTTCTGCCTGTCAAGCCAAGTTGTCTTACAAGAGGAGCGTTTAGCTGCTTGATACATCGTCCTTGTTAAAAACAAACATTTCACTGACATTGCTAGTGGTTTGCTTCAAAAAGAAGAGAAAAGAAAACGCATTCATCAGCAGAACAGGTCATGTATTTATAATCCTTTGGCATTAATTATGTCTTCAACGTCAGCAGAATCACTTTGTTTACTCGAGTTTAAATAAGGATGTGCAGGTGGCAGGCATAAAAAGTGGCTTACTTCCAACCACAAAACTCAAAAACATCTCGAATTCTGCATGCACAAGCAACATTTTCTGAGCAGAGTGAAGCCAACTCGAAATAATTACATACCGATTGCCGTCCAAGAGCGAATAAAAACCGTACATAACAGACATGGTATTCGTGGAGGTTTTTGTTGTAACTACAGTAGCAGTGGTTGTGGCCGTAGAAGCTTATATCTTGAGGAAAATTTGCCGTGGTGATGACCTACCATATCTGAAGTATGGCCCACTTTTTGTTTCCAGCGGGGAAGCTTTGGCACTGATGGCCGCGGCAAAATAGCGAACAGAACGACATCCAACAGATGGAATACTGCAAAAAAAACTGACTGACTTTCACCGCTATTTATTTAATTTTTTTTTTGCAAGTATCAAGTCGTCAAGACAATATTTTTTCCTAGCTGTGTTAGAAAGGTTGCAACTGCACTCCGTCTGCTCAGCAAGAGCATGTTTACAGCAATGTTTTGTGATTTGTTTTAGAATGTGTAGACCTATCGCATCGGTGTTTTGGAAACTCATGTCAATGGCACAACAGGACGAGATTGGTAAGGATGGACCAACAGCGACTACACAATGAAATACATTAAATAATGAGCTGTGGAATAGTAATCTTGGAGCTCTGCTTAGACTAAGAATTCTTTAGCTTTTGCTGCGCAAAAAGATGTGAAATTAAATCGCCGATCGATAGAACACTATCATTTTAAGTCGTATGTTTCAACGAAGCACATACTTCACTGAGCCTGTAACTTTTTTCCTGGGAAATGTCTAATAAAGTTATACAATCAATTGAAAATTTTGTACTCATTTTACGATCGAAAAGGAATAGTTTTTTTTATGAAGGTGTTACGCTATAAACGTTCTTTAGAGTGCTGACATATTTCTTCTAACTAAAAACCTCAAACTTCAAATGCATGCTGTGAGAATATGCTGGCAGATTAACATCTTATTCTTTAGTGGATGATTTGATCTATTCTCAACACCTGTCTTCTTGCCAATGCGCAGATACTGTAAGGAGAACTTCGTTTTGATCGCTTTTGAGACCTCCATGCGTGTCTTGCATCCAATTTTCCTTAATTGGATTTTTTCCAAATTGCGCACGGCGCAATCTTTGAAGTTCATATCGACGAAAGTCGGCAAAAATGTAACATTTGCAATCTTCAGTGGTCTACAGTGGTGAACCTTAGATAAGTCAACTGCAGTGCCATGGTGGTATTTGAATGTATTGTGTTTGGATCGCTTGCCGCAGTGGTAGTAAGCGAACTTTACATCCTGAAGAAGTTATTTACAGAGAACAACTTTCCGTACGTTAACAATTCACCTCCAGCACCCATCACGAGTTCATCCGGAAGTAGGAGCGAATATGCTTGACAAATCAAGGAAGAGTTTTCGTGAAGATTCGAAGCGCGCAGAAGAAAAAACGCTTCAGTTCAAGTTAAAATTTTTCGCAGCTATAAATACACTCTACACTGTAACAATGGTAACCGCTCTCCGACGGTCATACTGTCTTAAGCAAGATGAAAAAAGAAGGTAAAGTCAGAAGAGACAAGTGCCTGCTCATTATTAGATTTGATGTCCTTGGAATTCAAATTCTCTCTAAGTGGCCCTGTACACCAGACACTATTGCATGCACATTCTCCGGCAACATGGTGTGACATTTGAACATGCTCTGCCAAACGCCAGTTTAGACGCACCATTTTTCGATATACAATTAATACTGTAAATTTAGTAAGCGAGATCATTCTTTCAGGGAAAGAGCTTACTTGAGTATTTAAGTTCATCACTTTACTTTTACCGAACAAAACTACAAACTCAACGGTTGCGACGTTTCTCTTCAGGAACAGGCCACATAAACGGAACATCAGTATGGTCTGATTTCTTAAAATTGTCACAAAAGTACCGTTTCTTTGGTATGTAGACATTTCTATGTAGTGCGACAAATTAATTACTAGTACTGGGATGTTTTCAAGGTATACCGAAAAAAAACCAACCAAACCGCAAAAGAACCCCACCTGAATTATTCGGGTAAATTTGAATTGGCGTTTCTAATGTAGGTGTGGGCTGTAACGAACGTATCCTTTACTATTGAGCTACACTTTTATAGCGAAATATTTTAGAAAGTTTCTTTAGTAATCTCAGCAGTAAGTGCGGTTTAAACCAACAAGATTTTCCTCTTTTATTGTTAATTAGTAATATTAAGAAGTTGCGTATGCCAGCTTCGAATTTTCTCTTCAAGAAGAAAGGTAGCACATTTCTATAACTGAGCTTGTTTAAAAAATCCCCATATTTGATTTTTTTAGAATTGTTTTAGATTTTGTAGCTAGTAGGATGTTTTTCAATAAATTGAAGGTTTGATTACTTAGTCATGTGGCGCCCTGTGGCCACCAAGGAGCGACAATTCAGATTATCAGTAATAATCCGCCACTTTATCACCGTTTTGAAATTTAACAAGAATCGAAGAAAGATATTCGGTATACACAGTTCAATTTCAGATAAGAAACACCTTCTGGGAGCACATATCTCTTCTAAGTGGACACCAAGACGGATACCCACATGAATATGTTTATAACACGCACACACAAAGCACTGATGAAGAAGGCCCTTAAACAGACAGGTGACTACAGTGCCAAGATCTTTACAGTTTCTTAGCGACGCATGTAGATCGAAAAAAAAAAACCACGAATAAATATAATTAAGAACACAACACAACACTTTTTCTAGTTGGCCGCTTTTGATTTTGATCAAACGAATTCCTTTCCGTCTGGTTTATCACAAACAAACTCGAAACTCGAATTTTTTTTCAGTCAGTTTTCAACTGCAAAATGAAAACCAGCATGTCTACCCGCCTCTTAATACTACTTAAACCAAGCAGGATTTGTAGCACTCGAGTGGTTTACGGTTAGAGTGAAATGTTCGAGTGTAAAGATATATTTATATAGGCCTTTTCACAACAAGTGGTCACGTGACGTGCTTTTCGAGAGCAGACTGATTTAGTTAATAAATAAAGAAGCCTAAGCCGTGTATTACACTATGATAAAACACGATGGTCATTTGAGAACACGAGAGCCGTAGGCGAGTGTTTTCTACATTTCTCGAGTGTTCTCAAATGACCGGAGTGTTTTATCACAGTGTAATACACGGCTTAGGCTTCTTCATTTGCTTTAAAATATAGATTTTACGCGCGCAAAACAATAAAACACGCTTTTTCTATGTTTTATACTCTCTTAAAACATAGGTTTTTAACCAATCAGAGCGCGCGCAGGGTCCTATCTATATTTTAATCATTGTTAATGCATAATGTTATCAGGAATGGAAACAACATTTATAAATAAGCTCATATGCAAATTTTTCAGGTTAATATCCTTTAGGAAGGAATTGTTATGGACGTTAGAAATTAAAAGGATTTGTAAGTGAAGAAGACGTTCTGCCCTCCAGTCAAGCTCCAATGGTTTTCTATACAAATCCTTATAACTTTGCAAGTTTTCAAACTACCATAAAATCTGGGCCTCTCTGTTTATGGGGCCTAAAATTTTCAATTTTTTCTAATATTTTACCCGTTTTTCTATCTCCAATTGTTATATGCAAGTAGCTTCCTTTTGTTCTGATAAATAAAGAAAAAAGGTTTCTGGAGGGCAAAGCTTCCTCGCTTCTATACAAAACTTTATTTTTGCAAAATTCAAATCGTCATTAAATCTCAACTCTTACATGACATTAGTTTCAAAATTGGTGTTCTGACCATTTCAAGGTTGCTCTTTTCATTTCTAAAATTTATGTAGCTATCGGCAGCAAAAAGTTCAAAAATTATCGGTCACGTGACCAACTGTTGCAAGAGCCACGCATATTACACTTTTCTTCACTCCTTATGCAGGCGGTAATGCCTGTTCCTTGTGGAAAATCATGGTCAGGATCAACTCTATGTTGGGTTGGTAAATAATTCAATGGCATCCAAGTCTAATTTTAACGGCTCACCACTAGTTTGGCATCATCGGAAGCGTTTCAACTAGTCGCAAACTCCGACTCACCTCGTACGCCGCTGTCCTCATGAACTGCTTTGCAGGTGCCTTCCACATGGCAGGGACGGTGAGAACCCACTGAATGTCTTCTTCCAGAATCTTGGTAGCTGATTGATCAGACAGCTCCTCCAGCACGTGATCTTTGAAAAATTTTAGTGCATGCGCAAAGACGATCACGGCCCTCAGTGCCTTGCCGTTGGCAGCTTTGATCTCTACATCTTTGTGGAGATCCTGCAATGAAATGGTTAAAGACAAGAGAAATAAGCTTAAGCTAGAGAATGATTTTCAAAACATTTTACGTGGAAACTTCACGATGGCCTATTTACCAAGGAAAAACAAATCTAACCTAAGTCTTCTCGCCCAGCCGCTTTTCATAAATATTTTACAATAAAGTTTTCTCTAAATGTAAACATTAATTGAATATATAAACAAAACTCATTCAACATTGAGCCTGCTGCGGTTTACGTAACAAAACTACTCAAACATGTTGGTGGTTTCACGCAGTTTCACAAAACATAGCTTGTTTTCGGAAATATTTGGTGTAACTTCAAAAAATAAATCATCTTACTAAAAACAAAATAGCAAACGAGCTGTTTAATAACAATGCTAGTTATGAGGCTGGAAAGTCAGTCTAGCTGAGATTTATCAGTGTACAGAAGGATCATACATTATTGTAATGATCAATGTCTTAGAAATATGCTCAAGTATATTTTAACCTTTAGCCGGAACCATAAGTTGGTGGCTTGAATGAAAATTTCGAATTGAAAAAAAAAAATTGGTTTAATTTAAGTAGTTCAAGATCGCAAACTTTTCCTTAATTAGTTCTTTGCAAGTTCAGGAATTTTATTTAAATAGTCACAATGGAAGGTTTAAGAATAATCTTGATCTCAATTACCTTCTTAAATTTAGGGTCGAGCAAATAAATCATGGACTGATGAGTGAAACGAATCACCCGGTTTCCTTATTTTTCAATCAAAGACAAAAAGTAACAGGTACTTTTTTATCGAAGACAAGGTTGGGAAAGGACTGAAGTAAAACAAAGTTGATAATCATGGTTGTACCTTGTTTGTGTGTAGAGACATCTTAAACTTCTCAAAATACATCCATTTCTTGGCGTCGTCTGGCTCTAAATCATGATAAAAATCCCGCGCACCGAA
Organism: Platygyra sinensis; assembly: GCA_019787425.1. NCBI lineage: Eukaryota > Metazoa > Cnidaria > Anthozoa > Scleractinia > Merulinidae > Platygyra > Platygyra sinensis. Next base: position 16,373 of record JAHPZR010011140.1, on the reverse strand, counting down.
TCCAAACGAGTGGAAACTTCCATCAGGTTTCAACAGCAAGGTTGTCGGTGTTTTCTGGTTTGTGACACCTGGGTCACCCCCTTCCCAGCGTCGCATCATGTGAACGCTTTCTGGATCGCGAGTAAAAGCGAACGCATAGCCGCTGAATGTTGTTCCAAAGTCTATGGCTACCACCACAAAGTACTGGTGTTGAGGAATGTGGGCATCTTTCACTGGTAGGCCAGAATCGATCGAAGCCGGTAGCGAGTCGGAATCGAGCGAAGGAGACCGCGATGTTTGCACGGAATCCTGGCCATTCCGCGATGACGCTGATGCCGAGTTCGATGATGTCTCCACGGTTTCGTTCATTTGGCGAGAGTCCGAGCTTTCACTCGAGTATGAATGCTGTACGCCATCCGGTTTACTGAAATTTTCATTTCTATGACCTTCGCTTATTAATTTTAAAGCTTCGGACCTCGAGCTTCCTTCGGCTCGCAGGAAGTTTTCTAAATCCCTCTCTTCCGGAGGCGGCGGTGTTTTCAGATCATGCCCCTTGAAGGAAGAAGAATTTGCGGCAAAATTTTGTGCTTGGCTGTCCTCGTCGACTGGTTGAAAACCCGAGTTCTTGATCGTGGTCAGAATCCATGTCTTCAAAGTCTTTTATCAAGCTGTCCGCTAGTAACTCCAGTGATGTCGAGCACACGCTGGGAGAGTCGGAAAAGCGTCGAGGAGAGCCGATCGTGCACTGCTCCAGCAGAGCGCGCTCTTCTTCCGTCAGCGGGAAGTCAAATGGAGTTGGCGTGTTTCCGTCAACGTAGATAGACGGTAAGGGTAAGTTTGAGTTATCAAATTCACCGCCATGATCGAGCATTCCCAGATCTTCCTGATTTTCTGTAGTTCGTATTCGCTTAGTGACAGTGTTATGTCGCTGTTATTGTTGTCGAATTTGAACTCGTGGAGGAACACCAAGTCGTCGTTGAGGTTACCCGCAGTGTTCATTACCCTGTTGTGTTCCATGACTGGCCCAGTGGTCTTCAGAGGCCGCTGATTGGAGGCAAAAGAATTGGGTGACGGCTAATTTTACATGTGAATATTGCAGTCAGTGATCTTAATGCGAATACTTCAGTCCGCTCAGTTAACTGACAGAACAGGCAAGCTTACAAGTACAATGATAAAAGCGGTGAAAGTAATGAAGAGAAATGAATTGAATAAAGTTTCATGGGCTTGTTATGGCACAAAGGGAATAGCGAGTGGATACGCTTCATTCGCAACTGTTTGGTTCTCATAACAAAAAGATCATTGAAATAAACACTAAACCTCAAGGACTTACATTGTTATGGTGTCTCGAGCTGGAACGGATCTTTTTCGTCACGGTCAGTGAGGGACTCCTGATCAATAGCTACTGAAACTTAAAACAAAACTGCTAGGAACAGTGTAAAGGCTCGCCAAAAGCAAACTATTTAAAAAGAAGTTGCTTTTCAGGACAGAGTGACAGGTGATGGCAAAGTTTCGCTCCATTGATATCTCCTTCAAAAGAAGTTTACTATGCTAATTTGAACTGTAATAAGGTTTTTGTTTAATCACGCTTTAAAGCAATAAACAAATTTAGGCGACTTCAATAACGAAGCCAACCCAGTGCCTAATTACTTGTAATTACGTGTGCATGAATAAAATCTGACAATAATAAGAAAATTGCGAAATAGAAAACGCAAAGTCCAAAAAAGATATTCGTTTAACGACGCGAGGAAAAATCTTGAAAGTGGGGGGATAAGAAATCTTCCGTAAAAACTAAGAACATAAACAGACGGGAGCTATATTACTAATCCTACCGAGAACAACATTGAGTTTAGTATAAACAATACATTTTTATTCATTGTTTTGGAAAGCAAGAGAACAAGTCATTCGTCACAAGCCTCAGGAATTTTAGTCGTCTTTCCTGGTCACTTACAAGAAAGATAGTTCTCTTTCTCAGGAGTAAGCGACCGCAGAAAACAAATGAAATATTGACTTATTTCGGCCAGTAAATGAAACGATAAATTTCGTTTGACACTTCAGCTGGAGTCAACCCGAAAAACCCATTCCTATACGTCAATTAAGTTATGCGTCACTTCAGTTACCTGAAATCGATTTAACACCATCAATGTTCGCCTCTGCAGCATCTCAACAGAACAGCTTTTGTCAAGGCCGTCTGCAATTTTAGTTGTGTTGTATCATTTGCCTTTAGCCCGGCAGGTGGATGTTACCTTGCTTGTAAAAGTTTAAGCGTTAATTCAACAATGCGGAGACAATTCGTCAAAAAATACACTCAAGTTGGCGATGTGTCAAATACACTTTTTCAACACGGAAAATCGTTTCCAAACACGCTACAAAGTAGCAAATTAAACTTAAAATGGCTTCCCACAGATGTAACTAGTTTGTGCGAATTGCACTGTGCACCATAACTTTAAGTTCCACATAAATTGTTTGCGAGGTTTTACGACTTAAAAAGCTCACTACTTCAAATGCGTTTCATAGTGATCGTTGTTACTGTGAACTGGAAAAATGACGTTTTAAATCTTGGCTCGGCGTCTAAACCTGTTAAATTGCTTCTATTTTGTTTTAGCAGGAAAGTTTCCAAAAGTTTTTACAAACAAGCTGTCTGAACATAAGCGTAAGAACAAATGCCTAAATAACAATTTTCGCGTTTCGTACCAATACCTATTTTTTTTGGTAGAGCATAAAATCTCCCATAGGCTGGCTGGTATATTTTCGAAGATCATGCAAAGAGGAATTCAAATCAGCATTCCAACCTCTGGTCTATGTCAATAGTAACAGAGAAGTAAATAAGGGTTATTAATTACCTTGGCCGCCAAACAATGTGCAAGAATAGGCTCTATAGAAATTTACATTTTGGTTATGTGCACTTTCGCTCAAGACCAGCATTAGTGAATGGACTGCCTGATCTAGTTGCTCATTCACTAAAGCTTTCTCTGTTATTCCGGGCTTGTATGACCAGCATTAAGGGGGCTTAACCATCAATCAAGATGTAACAAAGCCTCACGAGCGATGCTCGACACTAAGACGACACGGCGATTAATGCTACATTGATGCCAATGCAACGGAAAATGACGGATTTGAATTTTCATCATTTGTTAAGATCTTTCGACGTTGAGGATCGCTTGGTGTTGTGGGGTAACTTTGATGGTCAACAGAATGTCAAAGAGTCGGAAAAGTTTGACCCCCACAGGCACTGGCTCTCGGCACAGTCGGTCGAATTCCTTTCCTGACAACACACTAGGCCGACAGTTTAAAGCCGCCGCGGAAAACGAGCCGAGAGAGGCGAAGCTTTGATGCCATCCTCTGCAAAGTCTGGGCCAGATCCCCTGCAAGATGGCAAGCTACTTGTTCTAAAAGTCATTGGAAAAGTTAACTTGCGCATTGAGAGGAAAGAGTATCAAGATTTGATCAGAATAGTGAATCAAATTCCCGGAGATGTACTAGTTTCTTATTTTAGACAACTTATCCATTGAGAGCTTGTACGCTGATATTCCAAGCAGTTTAGCTTCGCTTGAGGCGCTTTATTCAAAGATATTTTACGACCGCCAAGGACGTCTCCCCCGATCAAGGAATGAGCAGTGACGATTTCGTTCATCACTTGATCAGGTACTTCGTCGACGTTCCTCAAATACAACAACCAAACATTTGCTAGCGCACGTTCAAGAGAACACATAAAAAAACATATTTAACATTTGTACACAAATGGATGATTCCCTTCACCAGCGGCTTGTCCAGAGAGCAGAACAATTTTCCAAGGCTTTGAGCGGATTCTCCGAGCACGCCTTGCTCGAAACTATAACACGATCATCTGCGACATATTACATGAAAATGCACGAGGCTTTGATAACAGAATTAGAACGAGCCGTGAGTCATTACAAACATGCTCTTCAAAAACTCTCCGACACTCTGTTGAACGTTCCGCACAATAGTGAGGAATTGTCGTCAGCGATTGCTGGACACAGCCAAGCAGACATGGATGACAAAACCACCCAGTACATGAGGAAAAATGTCCGGGCAATCCATCGAGGACAGACTGTTCTTTAATCAGTCGCTGTTTAATGCGGTGCAGATAAATTCGAGGGACAAACTTTTAGTAACGGATTTAGTTGACAAGTTAGAAACACGAATAAACCACGACAAAGAGGTAGGCGGTATTCCGCTGTTAGTCAGACAAAAGGCCCATCCGATTAAAAGCAAATAATATTTAATTTCAAACAGTTTAACATTTTTTATTGAACACAGGAAGAAAGTACCAGGCTGGATTTGTTGACAACACGAATTAGTTCTACGATCAACATGCAAACTCTCCCTTTCTGTCTCTACATTTCCTAAAATTTTGTTTGAAGAATTTTTGTTACATATTGATTAAATTTCCATTAGTTCTAAAAAAGCTAATCACATTCGTTGAAATCAAGGAAACTAAAGAAAAACATAGCAAAGAGAGAAAATACCTCTAAGCATTCAAAGGTCACTTAGAAAATCAAGTAACGCAAGCCCATGTACTCTGAAAAGCTGTATTATCAGTATAACGTCAGAAACAAGGGTAGCCGGCATAAGCTTTAAATAACGGGGCAAAAGTTCTACAAACTGGCGCACGAAAACTGCATTATTTTCAAGAAGCCCTCTTACCAGGCGAAGAAAAATAGAGTTTATGATAAACCAAGCGCTTTGCAAACCAGGTGCAAGTCTCGCACATTGCAAAGTCACAGCGAGTCTACATTAGAAAATGTAGACAGGTGAATAAATAAGTGACTAGGTGGAAAGATCGAAGGATAAGACTCCTCGCGCAGTTATATTTCAACTTCTCATCTCACTACAGGTCCTTCAACTTCTGAGCCAACTTAGAAAGGAATTCAACATATCACGTGACGAACACGTGTTACCGCTGCTGGAGAGATTTCACCACGGACACCGGCTGGTACTACAGCTCTTGGAGGAATCACGGAAGGGCGCGGTCAAAACAGAGGCGAAACCCAAGGTACCCACCATTACTCACACGACTGCGAGTGATCCGGAGTCTGGTGACGTCAGTACCAATGAGGAGGGAGGCTGCGGAAGTGACACTGATGTATTTGACACTGTCACTCAATTGGATGACGAAACAGGTTAAGCTAGTCTTGTTGTATCCGTCCCCAGTCGAGTCCCTAAGGCAAGGGTTGGCAAAGTACTTTGGGGGAGTGTACTGTTTTTCGTATCATTTTTGTTCATATGTAGTCCAATTGATCTGTACTGTCTTGATAAAAAAAAAAAACTTGGCTTTAGGTAAGAAGCGAAGTTGATTTCTGGAACAAAGAGAGATATTGTAAAAAAAAGAAATAGCATTTTTCTTCTCGTATAGGCTTTTGACAGTGTTTTAAAACGGCTTAGATAGGACAGGTGCGAAATTCATCACAGTAGCATTAAAAACGATATCAATGTCGTTCTCGTAAAGAACTGCAAAAAGATCTAGAACTAGCGACGGCAAGTTCCTCTTCGATTACAACTCGAGTTCATACACTATAAACATTTGATGGTTAACTGAGAAAGATTTTATTGAGAGACCGACGACTGAATTAAGAGGGATGGAGCCGGCAAATCAGTCAACCTGCAACAGATAATAAATAAATGCTGAATAGCAGCAAGAGCTTCATTCCACCTTTTTGTCTAGACGTTTGAAATTCTCTTGCAGAGTTCTCGGCGTTGAGTTCTGTCACTGTGAGTAGTTCGAGTGACAATGAACGTACACAGAACGTAGAGTCAGCTCAAGGCAAAAACCCAGGTCCAGATGATTTCACACAAAAACCAAGAGATGGAAAATCTAGCCTTCGTAAACAGCTGGAGGAAAAACAAAAAGAACTTGAAGCAGCACAGAAAATCGTTCAAAATTTGACAAAACGGGAGGGGGATCTTATAGATAGGTAAGATATTCTGACAAAATTTGCTGGAACACACAAAAAATAACTCTTTGATGTCACCATTCAAACCAACAGCGTGGAGACGCAAGGCAGAATAGAGGGCTATGATGATGGCCAATCAAATTTGGGTGCTAACCAAGATAACCAATAACAAGACATGTTACGTGGCTAACGCGTTTCTCCAAAAGGCCAGTGACAAGGCGTTTAACTTCATATTTTGCAGATTGCAAGACCAGGCACAAAGGACAGCTCAAAAAGGGCGGGAAATTTGAGGACCTATCGGCGGGTGATTGCCGTCCGTCTGTCCTGGTAGAGCGCTATGACAACCTGTACACGCAAGCGAGGCTGGATGCTATGGATGAGCTCGATGAGCTGGAATCTCTTGACAAGCTGGATGATAACGGAGACATTAAAAACAAAATTCTCTTCTCAGTTGTCGTGGTGAGTGAAATTCTACACTTCTTTCAGATACAATGAAGTTCCAGATGATTACGACAATAAAACAGAAGAACATTTTGTATTCATTCCGCGGCAATACACTTTCCTCGCGTTAAAACGATTGTGTCACAACAGTCGTAAACAAAGACAGTAGAAGCTTCCAATTTTCCAATGTTCCTCACATAGGATTACTTGGTATTTTAGACTCAGAAGAGATTTTTTGAAAGGAAAGTGTTTTTCCTGCCGGCTGAGCTTGCGAAAGAGGCAGGAAATGAAGTTCTCTCACACTGAATGGGAAACCTGGGTACGAGCCAGGATGTTAGTTTCACGCTCTGTCACGTGAGTCAGTTTTCTTTTCTTGCCGGACAGTGCAACAGTTTTCCCACTCTCCCACCCCTTGGCGAGTTATTGCCTAGAGTTTATTCTGGAAGTGTATCAACATTTTTTGGTAGTTTTTTCGCCTTTTTGGCGACTCTAATTCTGTGATGTTTATAGAATTGTCAATAAAGTGCTGTTGCATTGTCGTGTGGCAGACAAAAATGCATTCAGTGTGTGAGAAATACTTGATCAATTAAGGATAAATAAATAAACAGCTACCTGAAGTTTTGTTAGATTTTGCTGATTGAGCCAATCAGATGATAGACCAATAGCAAAGTTGTGCAAAAGTTTGCACCTTTCTGCATTCCTTGCCTCGTGGTGCCATCCTTCTTACATGGACCGTTATTCAATTTGAAAACATCTTGTGAAACATTTTCCCGCTCGTTGACTTTCTAACTCAATCAGCAAAATCACGAGCACTGTGAAACTTGTCACCATAACGATTTGGCATCTTCATTGGCGATGACCATACCGTAAGCCATGAATTTATTTTCTTCGTTGCGTTAGGTTTTCTACAGTGGCAGGTATAGACTCGCTCGTGTCCGGTCTACGTCGGTTCCTTCCCGAAAGGGAGGAACGCAGGCTCTTTTCCCGAACAGCGGTTGGTAATCGAGCCTATGACAGGTGCAAATCAACACTTATTCGTAATAGTAATACCATAAACTAATTGCGTGTACTACCCCCAAAGGTGGCTTTTCGCACGGTACAACAAGCACTCACAGAAAAACAGCACAAGCTTAAACAACTGCTAGATATCCCGGATGAAGAGAAGAAAGCTGCGCATGAACAGGATATACAAGACCGCCTCAATGACTACTTACGACAGACGGGCGCACGATTAAAAATCGACAAGATCAAAAGGGTAGGTTTTGAGTCCTTTTAGCTTTCCAAGCCATGCACACTGTAGACAGTATTACATTGAGGAAAAGAGAGCATAACGTTTGTAGCTTTGTGATCTGATCTGATCTTACATGTAACTAAGGCAAAACAAGGCAACAACGGAAAACTGTAGAAGGCTAAGCCTATCATCTGAAGAATCAACGGGAAGAAAGTCGAAAAGTAATGAAAGAAAACAATTACGATATCTGCAATGATAAGAATTAAGAAAGGAATCCACCATCGAGTAACAAGTGGACAAAAACATTGTACCCAGATTATTTACATCGCATTGTAAACTTAGTGAGCGACTGTTTTAAATATCTTCTCACGAGAAATCATTTATAACAACACCAAATGTCGGAAACAAATTTTGAAGTTCATAAGAAACACTGTCTTGAAAGCACTGATGAAATGAAGCTGATGTTGAAATTTTAATTTTGGTAGCCCAATCATTTTTACTTTTAAAATTTCTTTTTCGAGACAACATGGGAAGTAGTCTTCAGTGTTCTGGAACTAAGGTTTTGCGGCCCACGGAAAACCAAAACTACTCGATCCCTTATCGGACTTTGTCTTGATATATTGAGGGAAAGGGAATTTAACTGTGCTTTTCATCAGAAGACCACCTTGTTTGTAATTTGCACGTTTTGGAGTGGTTTGTTCAGAAATTCAAACGCTCACGCAGCTAACGTACGCTTAGACTCGCCTTTTTTGCTTTCTGTGTCAGGATGTGAGCAAACAACTGTGGAGCACATTGTACGATTTCCCCGAGTTACAAAACTGTATCAAATTAAAGGAATACATGGATGAATGCGTGCGCCTATCCTGGATGATGGCAGTCCAGATTCCACCAATGATCATCGAGTATGAAGCTACAGAGTTCTCAGACAAGCTACATGGACGGTTCATGACCTCGGACGTGAAATCTCTAGCAATTAAATATCACGTGTGGCCAGCTTTGATTGACTCACAAGGCAGTCACGTGCTTTATAGGGGAGTTGTGGTCACGTGACTCATACACATACATATATCTGCACAATTCTCCCTGGAAACTTTCCAACTGACGGGTACGCTTAGCGTGTTTAACTTCAAACTCCCACATGTATAATTCTCGAGGAAATAAGCCGCCCAAAAAGAACGAGAAACACACAAAAGCAAGTCAGCTGGCAAGTGGCAAATAAGACCAGCACATGTAGGTGTGGCTGTGGATGCAACCGTTGCGGTATCTCTTAGAACTTGCGCCTCGTCCAAAAACCGGCATCTAGTACTGTTCAGGGCTCATTATGTCGTTATTTTACCTATTTAGGGCGATAAAAATGCGAATCCTGGCAACAGAACATATCAAATATGAAATAATGTGCTCTACCGGTAAGTGGCTTGATCAAAAGGACAAAGTCCATCACTCTTATCGTGGAAAAACACTTGCAAAATAAAACAGACGATAAAATCCAAAATTTTTTTAGCAGCTGCTTTATTTTGGGTCAGAAAGCATTACTGGCCCATCTGGAGAAGAACATTCTAGAATTCAATAAATCACAATTTACAGAGGATTGTAAATGATAAAGGAATTAGCTTGCCTCACTAGTCCAGGCTCGTGTATTTTGACAGAGTCTGGAACAGTTTCTCCCTGTCCATTGCAGTTACATCTTTCCTTGCAACTGTTGTGTGGACATGTGTTTCGCAGTTTTCTCCTAGCTTCTAATATTTTGCTGTGTTAGAACAAACGAAACAGTCCGATTAAGCTTGTCTCCACTGTTCACAGAGCATTCATTACTCAACACGTTCTTCATCAAGCATGACTCATTACTGCTGCGATTTAGCCTCAATCTGTGGTTATTTGGTCCGTAGAGCAGACAGAGCTCGTCTTGTGAGTAAACATCCCTTCATTTGATGGTCCAAAATCCACAAAGGTAACACCAGGATTTAACAGTCTTGACCTGGAAATGGTCGAAGCTAGGCAGACTAACCCAAACCAGATTTTTGAATGAGTTCTCTGATGTTCGATGCCACTTCTTCAACAAGAGGTCGAGTCTTTTTTATTCTTTCCGCCATGTTGTGTACTTCCTCGGTCAACTATGAAACGATAGAGATAAAGATAGCAAAAGATGTGAGTAGATCAGTTTTCCCAACGAAGATAGGATAGCTCAAGTGAGGTTACTGAAGTAGCAGTGGATTCACAGAGAAAAAAAAGGGAACAAAGATTATAACTAAAAAACTACGATTATACGACAAAAAAACAAGCAATTTGGTGTTTCTTACCTCGTGCAAGCACTGTTCAGTTTGTAACAACTCTTCATCCTGATGGTTCGGTCCCAGTCTCTCTATCTGTTCGTGAACCCACACGGACAATTGATCTCGCTGTTTCTTTTTATGACTCAAATAAAGAAGAAAACACATAACATTACAACCACGGGAAAGAAAGCTGAATTTGGTTTTACCGCCAGTCAGATTAATGTAAAAGCAAGTGAAAAATTAGAAACAAACGTGCGACAGGCGAGATCAATTGTCCGTTGTCCTTTTTCAAATAAAGGGGTTAAATTTCTAAAGAAACTGTGATGCTGCGTCGGTGGGAGTGTTACAAGATAATTTGGTTAAATCAACTGGGTTGATAATGTGAATTGGCCACAGTAAAGAGATTCGAATCCGCTCCGACGAAGGGCTAACGCTCGAAACGTCAGCTTCCGAATCTCTTTACGGTGGCCAATTCACATTATCAATCCAGTTGATTTAACCAAATTATCTTTTTCAAATAACTCGAGCTGTAGTTTCAGAGGTTTCCATTGACATTTTCAGAAGGAAGGGCAACTGGTTTTTGTAGGAAGGCAATATGTTTTGACTGAACTTCTTCATGAGAAAACCTTTCCTCTACACGATCAAACAAGGCTGGCGAAATCATCCTCACAGCGAAAGACAGCTGGTTTTTGTTTCACCGTTAGATTTATGTAAGAACAAGAGAAAGAGTTGAAACAAATGTGCGTCAGGCCACATACAAATATCTCGGGCTGTGGTTTTTAAGATTGGCACATGCGGGACCCGCTTGTACTGAGCATTGTAACAGTGAATGTTCAAAACAAAAGTATAGCCGATCGCTATAGAACTTCCAAAAAAATCTAAACCTTTGTAACGCGAACTATAATTAACTCTTCTCAGCAAATCGTGCACAAATCTAACGGTGTCTCTACACTTATCTGGAACATATTTCCTCACGAATCACTGACAGGTTCGGTTAACAAACGGTACAACCTCTAAAACTGCAGAGCTGGATACACAAGACTCGACAAATAAAACTTAAAAACGCCACACCTTAAAAAGGTAGCAAAAATTAACATAATATTACGTAACCGAGAGGAAAAAACGCACGTGGGAATAAAAATGTACAGACTCACGCACTCACAAGAAAAACACTAATTAAATATTCGCTACATCTCCGCCCCCAAACAGGGACCAAAAAGGGAACTGTTTAACATACAAAAACATAAAACTACGGAACATGTATGATGAGCTGTCCTTAAAAGTGTCAATACGCTCAGACTCTAGAAATTCTTGACAGTTCTAAGTCTTGATATGACGAACTACAGGCACGAAAGTTTCACTTCTGCGCACATTCTAATACGCACAGCTTAGTTATGGGCCTAAGAAAAGTTCCCGACTTAGTTTTAACTTGCGCTACGCGCACAAGTCCGTCATCCTTGTTCGGGTAGATCTTCAATACTCTCCCCAGTGGCCAGGAACATCTCGGTGTCGAATCATCCACGACTAGAACCAGGTCTCCAGCGTCAATATTTCGTCGAAACTCGGACCACTTCATACGTTTCTGCAACGAGGGCAAATACTCTTTAGTCCACCGCTTCCAGAACATATCCGAGAGGTACTGGACCTGCCTCCAACGCTTCTGGGTAAATTGGTCATTTTTTGCGAAGATTCCAGGAGGACACTCCGGTCCAGCGCGCAAAAGAAGTAAGTGATTCGGGGACAAGGCTTGTAGATCGTTCGGATCATCTGATACTTTCGTCAGCGGTCTACTGTTTAGGATTGCCTCCACTTCACACATCAAAGTAGACAGTCCTTCGTCATTAGGACTTTGAGTTTTCAAAAGGGCGTTGAAGACTTTGCGGACCGACCTGATCATTCGTTCCCAGATCCCACCCATGTGAGATGCCGCTGGCGGATTAAACACCCAACGCACTTCTTTCTGAAGCAGGAATTCGCCTATCTTTGATTTGTTCCATCCACCAATAGCTTCTCGCAACTCCTTCTCTCCACTCGTAAGATTAGTACCATTGTCTGATCTGATTACGCGCGGCGATCCGCGCCTTGCGATAAACCTTCTAAGGGCGTTAATAAACGAACTGGTATCCAAACTATGAGCGACTTCTATGTGAACAGCTCTCACGGCTAAGCAGGTGAAAAGAACTCCATATCTTTTCTCCATGCAGCGACCACGCTTAACATAGAAAGGCCCGAAATAATCCACACCGACAAAAGTAAACGGGGGTTCTCCTGGCGTAACTCTTTCGTAGGGTAAATCTGACATCTTCTGCGAATCTGGCGATTGCAGTCTCCGTTTGCAATCAAAGCAACTGCTCAACACTCTGCGCACGGCCATTCTTCCCTTGATTATCCAGTACTTCTCACGAATTAAGCTCAGAACGTGTTCTCTTCCGGAATGTCCCGCCCTCGCGTGGTAATGTCTTACGAGCAGATCAACAACATGGGCCTTTTTCGGTAGGATGATAGGATTTCTTGCTTCAGCTTCAATACTGGCGTGTCTCAAACGACCTCCAACGCGTAGCAAACCGTCTCCCATAAACGGATCCAGATTGCGAATAGAACTCGATTTGTTAACTGACTTCGTCATGGCGCTATCGCTCAGGCTGGCTTCTGTAAGCTGCTTCACCTCTTTAGGAAAGGCCCTTTTCTGAACAAACCTCAACACTTCTTGCTCGGCGATTAACATCTCATCGACAGTAACTCTTCCCTTCATTGGCGAACACTGACTCTTGGTTTGGCCTAACTTGCAACGCACCTTGTTCAGCAACCATGACTTGAAACGCAATATGTATGCCACTGACTTTCTAAGCTTGACCCAAGATGAGTAATAGCACAATAGTTTCTCAACAGTCTCCATAGACTTATCGAGCTCACCAGCGTGAACACGCACTTCTCTCTTGAACTCTAGATCTTCAACAGAGATGTTTTGTTGATACGCAGGGGGCGCAGGCCACGAAGATTCATCTTGCCATAGGAAATCCGGACCACGTCTCCATGAATCATTTTCTAACAAAGCCTTCGCAGACAACCCTCTAGAAGCAGCATCGGAAGGATTTCGTTTGCTATCTACATATCTCCACTGGTCAGGCGTGGAACCATCGTGGATCATGGTAAGTCTGTTAGAGACGAACGTGTGGAAACGTTTGTCCTCGTTTTCGATGTAGCGGAGCACAGATGTACTATCTGTCCAAAACACAGAACGGGTGATTGGAACTTCCAGTTCTTTTCTAAGCATCTTGTCTAGCTTGATGGCAAGGGTTGCGGCAGTTAACTCCAGACGGGGCACTGACAGTGACTTAAGGGGTGCTAAGCGGGTCTTGGACATGACGAACGAACAGTGAACTTTACTGTCAGCGTCGATGAACCTTAAATAAGACACGGCACCATAGCCAACCTCAGATGCATCAGAAAAGTGGTGGATTTGCACGTCTGCAATCGTACCAAACTCTTTAGGCTTGTAGCATCGCTGGACTGAAAATTGTTCCATAGCTGGCAACGACTCGAGCCACCGCTGAGTTTGATGTAGACAGTCTTTAGGAATAACATCGTCCCACTTCAGCTTTCTCCGGCAGAGATCTTGAAGGATTATCTTGGCGGATAATAGGAAGGGAGATATAAATCCCAGTGGATCATAAACTGAGGACACCACGCTCAGCAAACCTCTACGTGTAGGAGGCTTCCTTTTGAGTTGCATCTTGAAAACGAACTCATCAGTCTCGACGTTCCAACGTACTCCAAGAGCTCTTTCAACTGGAAGAATTTCACTGCCCAGGTCCAGGTCCTGCACCCCACTCGCGCGAAGTTGACGTGGGATCGTCTTAAGGACAGCTCTGGAGTTAGAGACCCATTTCGTCAGGTTGAAACCTCCTCGTGCTAATAAGTTTCGCAGCTGATCAACCAAAGTTATTGCCTTTTCGTGGGACTCAACAGACTTCAAGTAGTCATCCACGTAAAAGTTCTTCTCCACTGATCTAGCTACCTCAGGGTCAAAATCATCGCTGTTGTCTTTCGCAGTTCTCTGCAACCCATAGTTAGCGCAACTAGCTGACCACACCCCACCAAACAAGTGCACGGCCATATGGTACTCCTCTGGCTCTCTAGTCAAGTCGCAATCAGGATACCACAAAAAACGCAGGGCGTCAACGTCATCAGGGTGGACTTTTAATTGATGATACATAGCTTCAACATCGGCCATCAGCGCAACAGGTTCTTCGCGAAATCTCAACAACACACCCACCACCTTATTAGTTAGGTCAGGACCTTGCAAAACTTGTGCATTCAAAGACGTTCCACGGTATGTAGCTGCACAATCGAAAACCACACGAACTTTGTCGGGTTTCTGCGGATGCACTACAGAATGATGCGGAAGGTACCAAACTTTCCCGTCGTTTCGATCACGAAGGTTCTCCGGTACTTTCTTAGCGTAGCCTTTATCGAGGAGATCTGTCATAAAGGCGGAATATCTGGAATACAGCTCAGGGTCCTTTAAGAGTTTCTTTCGTAGGACGTTAAGGCGATGCTCTGCAAGGGGCTTGTTGTTTGGCAAATCAGGAGGATGACACTTCCAAGGAATGGCAATCTGATAGTGACCATCAACCAGGCGAGCAGACTCTTCATAAATGTTCAAAGCTTGCTTGTCTTGACGAGACATTGTGCTTACTGCTTCAGAGACTGATTCGCTGAACTCAAAATTCATGAAGTGATGAAATTGCTGACTTAAAACTTCGTCTGCACGAACAAAGTTTACATCACGCACATCAGAACGCCCATGTCTGCCCAGCGGACCATTCAAAGTCCAACCAAACTTGGTTTTGGTAGCGTACGGCCCATTGCCACGACGGGTCCTGATTTCGGAGGGCTCGAGAGCCTCGGGAACATCCTGACCAATCAGCAACTCCACTTCAGCGTTAATTCTCTCTGGGACTTGAATGCCCGCGAGATGGGACCAACTATTTGCATCATCCTGGCAAGCAACACCGTCCGTAGAAATGTTCAATTTCTCCTTTGTCAGAACTTCGGGTAACTCAATCATGTTAATTTCATTCATGTCCATTATCTCAAGAGAAACTCTGTGGCATGATGTCGGATTGCAATCTTTCTCGATAGTTGACAACGACACTTGAATGCGAGGCCCAACTACTCCTAGCTTCTTGGCCAAGCTCTCACTGCACCAGGTCGATGTTGAGCCGTTATCGAGCAAGGCATATGTTGTAATAATCTCGCTGCTGCCCCTTCCTTTAACTTTAACAGGTACGATTGGCAGGGCCTTGTACTCATGGCTACCACCAGCGATAGAAACACTACTCTTCATAACCACGTGATCACTTTGGGGCTGCGTCAGATTCGAGCTTGACTCAACACTAGGACCTTGTTCGCGATTTTCATCTTGTCTTCTGCGAAAGCTAGCCAGTAAGGCATCATGAAGAGAGCTCAGGTGTTTTCGGGAAATAGAACACTGATCGACACTACACGCACGTGGACTCTTGCAACCAGAAGCAAAATGGGTATAGGACAGACAGTTTTCACACAGCTTTCTATCTCGCACGAATTTCAACTTTTCCTCACTTGATTTGGCTGAAAACCGTTCACACTTTTCAAGCTTGTGACCACCACTGCAAAGGAAGCATTTGAATCGCGCATTTAATCGTGAGGAGGTACTTTCGCTTGGACCGCTAGGATGAGGTACACGCCCACCAACTGGTACAGAACTGTCATGAAACGTGGTTAAACCTGCAAAGCTGTCGGTCTTCTTGGGAACCGGTGGTTTGTTTCTTGATTTCTCCTTGCTTCGCACATCTTTAACAGGATCTAAAATTGAGCCAAACACTGGATCATTCTTCTCTTTAGCCGCGCCTCTGATCATTTTCTTAAGATCTTCAAGGTTGGGGTCTCTACCATCTGCTCTGATTTCTTGCACCCTTTTCTGCCAGCGAGAACGGAGATAGAGGGGAAGTCTGCGGAGAATCTTCATCATCTTATCCTCATTGTTAATCTGATTGAGCCTACCCGCAACCGTAAGGGTGATTTCACAGCTTTCCAAATCGTCAGCCAAGTCCAGTAAAGCTTCACGATCGTTCTGGTTAATAGGAGGCCCATTAGACAACTTCTCAATCCAAGCATTTGACACCACATACTTTTCTCCGAAACGTTCTTCCAGGAGCTTCTTAGCCTTCACGTAACCATCTTTTCCACTCATCATTCCACAGCACTTAATCGTTTCCTTTGCCTTTCCAGTGCAATACTGAATTAACAATTGCAGCCTCAAACTGTCATCCTCAGTACACTTCT
Organism: Platygyra sinensis; assembly: GCA_019787425.1. Lineage (NCBI taxonomy): Eukaryota > Metazoa > Cnidaria > Anthozoa > Scleractinia > Merulinidae > Platygyra > Platygyra sinensis. Next base: position 213 of record JAHPZR010011140.1, on the reverse strand, counting down.
CCACACTATTTTCAAACGTTTTCATGAAGAGATAATAATTCAAAGGATCTCCATCGAAACTTATAATCTCAGCCTTGGGAAGTTTCTGGGTTTTAATTTGCTGCTCCACTTGTAACTGCATTTTGTTAATGGCTTCCAACATCTCCACGCCCGCACTTTGCTGCCCTGGAGCTCCCTGCACGCCGCTCTGACTTCGCTTATCAACTCGATAAT
>JAHPZR010011139.1:0-11317 GCA_019787425.1 Platygyra sinensis | reverse complement strand
GTGGACGCAGAAAAGCATACATGTACACTGATGTAACTGACCATTTACTTTATTACTAGCCACAACATAGTCTCTTGGGGTTTTATTGAGGCTTGCACCACTTGTAGTCCAATAAATACATATTATCATATTATGACATTAACAAGTGTCTTGTTCACAGCATTCTGCAAATTTGGGTTGTGTACCATTTACAGAGAAAAATTCTCTTGTCAACGATTTGTGCAAAAGATAAGCAAAAATGCTTGACGGTAAAATTGTTCAGATTGGCCACATATCATTAACTCAAAAAACTCTAAATATTTAACAAAAGTTTAACCTGATCATAATTCCAAGATTTTGGTGAAGAAGTTTCACAACAAAGATATTAGGTAGTCTGACAGTTCATTGATACTAAATTAATCACCTTATTTAAGTGTCAATCTTGATTTCTGGTGGTAGAAATTTTTCAAAACAGCATTTTAGTGTGTATTTGTCCAGGTTGTAGTGGTATTGTATGTACCAACATGTTTTATATTTCAATGAATAAGAGACAGTCATAATGACTATGTCAATATCTAAGGTGAGTTGGTTGAAGCTATGATGGTGAAATTGTACATCAGTTATCTGCTGGCTAAATGAAGTTGAAAGTGTGCTAGCTTGGTTTGCGAAGGAAAGTGTTCAAGTCTGATGGAGTCAGTTTGCCAAGACAATCCACCCTGCATTCAAAGTATTTATCATTTAAAGTTCTTGAGTCGTCACTGTCATTATTCATTTGACTGTATCATTGTTTATAATAATTACTTATTACTTTTTTATTATTAAATAACTATTATGGGTAGCCAGGAATAATCCAGTAGATGTAACACTGCTGCCCCAGAAATTAAATAGATACAAAAGATGAAGATATAAATAATAATAATTTGGATGATACCAGAAATAGGGCACATCCCTTTTTAGTTGACCCGGGCCTAGCAGGACAAGAGTCTTGAGTGAAAGCAAACACACTGCAGATAACTCTGATCAACTCTGTTTCTAACAATCTAAGATATTGAATTATTTACCTGCAGTTCGATCCCATTTGGGTGACTACAATGGTCATCAAATGTTACGCAGCTTTTAAGATTGTCAGTTTTGGTATCATGGTTAGATTCATTAAACTTGATGTCTTGTTTTGCCTGATCGATCTTGATCTACACGTGTAACACACGAGCGACGATAATCAGCAACGAAGTACAAATTCCATTCCACTTTGTGCATTTCAGGATATCATCTGTTACTGATATTTTTCGACTTTTGGCCATTGTCACAAAGCAATCGAAGTCATTTGGCATTTCAATGGAACTAGCAATTTCATAACATTGTAAATATTACTGAATGAAGCTTTATAGCAATTGTCACGCAGCGATCGTAAACCTGGCGAATATTTCTGGATTCTTAGTCTGAAACAGACTTTAGTTTAGTACTGGGTCATTTCGATTTGACGTGTGAGCTGTATGTTTAAAGAAAGCAATATTTACTCACCAGAAATCGCAAAAGCTGGAAGTCAAAATCCACAATGGCTGCCTTGAGCTGAGGAATTTGCACTCATTGAGCTCGTAATGACCATTGAGGGCGTCGATTCCGACGAATATCTCAAAATAGCAATTTTACAGTTTGGGCTCCACAAATTTTAAAATTTTTCAACATTTCTAACCCAAAAAATTCACTCCATGTATCAACTAATACAGAACAGTGTACATGCCATCTTGCGTGGACACCATATGCGTAAAAATATGGCTGCCTTCTCGGGCATGTAACACGAGATGGAGGGAAGGGTAGGTACACGGGCTCATTTCTGGGTATAGAACGAATACAGAACAGATATCAAACGGATATCAAACGGATACGGAACGGTGACGGATCACAAAAATTACAAAAGCGTTCTCTGGAACGCAAACTATATAGATATGTTTTGGACTAATTTTATTTACTGAATGCCTACATTTAAGAATAGAAATTCTCTTGCGGTGTTTTAGAATCACCTATTCGTGGCAAGTTGACCACTTGGTCAGCGGTTGCTCAAATCCAACCAATTTGTTACGTGACTTCCGCTATTTTTGCTAACGACGTCACATCCGTCTACGTAGATTTCTGCTAACGCCGTTTTGCCCCTCTCCACAAGAACTCATCATTGCTTCGCAATGAATGAGTTAAAAAGATAAAAACAATTATTATATGGCTGGTGTTTGCAGGCGATATAACGCGCGTTCTAATTGACTAATTTCACTGAATTGTAGGGCATTCCCACGGGACGATAACTGGCTTGCAAAAACAAAGCAAAAAGTAATCAAAAAGCCATCTTTATTTTTGTTGTCGGTGCCTCATAATAAACAACTTAACTGATAACCTCGACCGTTCGGTCATCACGGGAAAATCTCAAACTGAGGCCTTGCCGTTGTGTTCATGGCAAGATAGTAGGGTACTGTGCTTCTCTTCCTGCCTTAATGTGCGCATTAATGCGTGCGCTGTTGAAGCAACCTTAAAATTCATGTTGACGAAAATACCCCTCAGTGGAGTACATGGAGGATCTCATCCTGGCTTCACCTCGTAATCACGTGTTTTGACCTTATGAAAGGTTACTAAAATTCCACACCAACAGAACATTTGCTATTAACTCTTCTTGTTTGTGGTCTCCCTTAAAGCTTGTGGATTACCCGTCGACGAATTGCATGAAGGAATACTGCCGAGGGGAGTTAACAAGAGAGAGGTCAATATTGATATTACTATCTTCGATTTCACTACTACAAAATGAGGTTGACTAGCAATAGAGTTATTTTAGTAGAGTTATGACTAGAGTTAGAGTTAACGACGGATTATACTATGGAGATAACTCTAACAGTAGCTGTCCTCAATTAACTCCACTCTATAACTCTATGAAGATAACTATAACAATGGCTGTCCTCAATTAACTCCACTCTATAACTCTATGAAAATAACTCTAACAGTAGCTGTCCTCAATTAACTCCACTCTATAACTCTATGAAGCTAACTCTAACAGTAGCTGTCCTCAATTAACTCCACTCTATAACTCTATGAAGATAACTCTAACAGTAGCTGTCCTCAATTAACTCCACTCTATATCTCTATGAAGATAACTCTAACAGTAGCTGTCCTCAATTAACTCCACTCTATAACTCTATGAAGATAACTATAACAGTAGCTGTCCTCAATTAACTCCACTCTATAACTCTATGAAAATAACTCTAACAGTAGCTGTCTTCAATTAACTCCACTCTATAACTCTATGAAGATAACTCTAACAGTAGCTGTCCTCAGTTAACTCCACTCTATAACTCTATGAAGATAACTCTAACAGTAGCTGTCCTCAACTGAACTCCACTCTATAACTCTATGAAGATAACTCTAACAGTAGCTGTCCTCAATTAACTCCACTCTATAACTCTATGAAGATAACTCTAACAGTAGCTGTCTTCAACTGAACTCCACTCTATAACTCTATGAAGATAACTCTAACAGTAGCTGTCCTCAATTAACTCCACTCTATAACTCTATAAAGATAACTCTAACAGTAGCTGTCTTCGACTGAACTCCACTCTATAACTCTATGAAGATAACTATAACTATAGCTGACCCCTACAAAATGACATCAGAAAATAGTTCATCAAGCAAATTATTCCGGCCACCAACGATGAAACGATCAAGAACGTCACTAATACTGCACTAGTACTAAAAAGGCGTAAAGAATCATAGTCAAAAGCATAATTGTTCCTCTGAGTTGTCCTCCAATAGACGGTGAAAATTGACTGAACATAGTTAGTCTGGATAATTTGGAACTTACGTTATTTCTTGTATTCCTGTGATTGTAATTGTTGATCATTTCTGATTTTTCTATTGCTTACCGTGAGGTGTTGGTACTGCTGAAGAGAGTTCTATGGATCTCCGAGGAGAGCAATTAATATCAATTTTTTTAAGGTGGATGTTGTGCTGCGCTGACTGGGAAGCGAGGCACTTAGTTGATCATCAAGTTACGAATAAAGGAAGAGATGACGCTCAGAACGTTGGCCCTTCGTCGAATCTAAGCGTAGCCTATTTCACGTATGCGTGGAGGCGGCGGAATACGAGATTTAAAGACCTCAAGTTGTCACGCAATATGAGCAAATTTGTTGCTCAAAGTATACCCCGCTCTACTTTTTGGAACAGCTTTTTTCAACCCGCAATAAATGTTTCTGTTGCGTCTCAAGTTGATCACGCAAGGTGAAAAACACGAAATATCGACCCAAAACTTACGGCGATACACTGTTGCATGAGAAGTTGAGGGTTTTTGTATCTCGTATTTCGTAGCGGCTACTAGAGCCATAAGCACAAACAGAATCAGAATTTTGGTGGGAGTTTTCCGGTTAATTGAACTTATTTGTGCTGCTACGGTATCAAATGTACGTGGAAAGAAAAAGCAACTCAGGTTGATATTCAATTTATTTGGCATTCGATCAGATAATTCCACTCGTAGTAATATGATACACTTCCATTCCATAAGGCAAAAAAGACGAAAGCGGCTTGAGATTTATTCTGTAGCACAACGCAATTAAACCGAGCTAGTTTTCACTTTCATATCCCTGAGAATCTGTAATATTTCGTTAAGGGAATTACTTATTTTGTCAATCTTTTTCTCTTGTTCCTCGATAATGTCGTCGGTTTTTTTCTTGCCTTCTACGACTTCCCCGATTCTCTGGTTTAAGTTTTGGAATTCAAATTTCAACTCCGCTATCGAGTCTGCTTCCCTTGCTGGAACATTGCCGGAGGTCGTCTCCTCATTCCTTCCAGAACATACCTATCAGTTGAAAGCAGCGTTAGGGATTGCAAGTTGAACTGTGATCATAGTGCGCAAACATATCACATTTTTTAAGTTTAAAACACCCCCCCCCCCCCCCACAACAACGCCATTATATGCACGCCCTTCTCATAATTAAGGTAGTACGAACGAGTCAGATGGGTCCAAAATTGGCCCGTATTTTAAGGTTTAATCAACTTTTTGTGAATTCCTGATAACACTTCTTTGGGTTATTTTTATCGCAGAATACGAATTTGAAGTCAAAAAATTCAATTTCCCGCCAAAAAGGTGTGAAAATTAACAGCTAAAAATGTCACTAAAAATCAGTAATTTATAAGTATCTCCCTAGTTTTTCATTTAAAACCTTTCTGCTTTACAGTATTTAAAAATTACAAATAAAAGATTCTTGTCCGACTTAGCCGCCGCCCAAATCTCAATCATACGAGAGATAAGTAAACCCCTCTAGACCAGTCAGGTAACATACTGTAATATCGATCGGAAGCAACAATTCATGGCGGCTAAGTCGGGGAACATAGCCCCATTTATGTTTGTTAACTCTGCCAAATTTCAGTTGCTTTCAATCAAAGCTCTCAGAAATCACTTAAGCGTGTTTCGCGTCGCTGAGTCAAAACAATGGAAAGCTCCCTAGCAACGACAATAACAATGACACTGCAAAGCATAATGTCAGCGGCCACAATGCGCACCTCTTAGTGCGCATTATACTCGCGTGTCTCGTGTACTCCACGCCGAGAATACCCAAAAGCGCATGCGAACTGACTCCTCTGTGCAATTGTATGCGGCTGCAAATCCAATATGGCGGACGGATATGCCACCCTTGACAACGGCATTCAACCAGTGATTACTCCAAAACGAGAGCACAGATAAGCTCCAAAATTTGGGATTGTTCATAGACATGGCTGAAGATTAATTGAATTGAAAATGAGGGTAAGTTGTTTTTTAACCCCTGACCCGTTCGTACTACCTTAACTTGGACTTTACCAAAACGCTACTGAGGCTAGCATTTCCACAACCATTATGTCAGTAACTATGGTTACTTGTAACACCTTGGTGCACTTCAATATACTTGAAACTACTCTTTCGATGACCATTTCAGTCGGTACTCCAAAATATTCACAAAACATTGCTCCTACCTTAGCAAGAACACGCATGCCTTTATGACACATTCCAATGAAGGGATAAAGCTCTTTCTCCCTTGCGTCATATTTCATCTTGACCTCATGAATCAATGTTCCATTTAAGGTGAAAATGATTGGAACTCGGCTCTCTTTATCGATTTTGTTAAATTCGACAAGACAGACGATCAAATCGCCTCGATACGCCATTTTTTCTGCAATAACAGTAGGAGAGTTAAATCAGTTAGTAAAGCTGTTAAAGACAAAATCAATCAAAGAAGTAGATACACGGAAGCTCCTAACTGATAAAGCAAGCTAATAGTTCGGAACGTAGATTTTCTATGCTGTAAATGTGTTCGACTTAACAACCCATCGTCCTTACCCAAGACTACCCGACAGATAATTAGTTTGGGCTATTAATTCAGCTGCATGGGCTAGTAGGAGTTTACCATCTCGCTCTTTGTCTAATATTACTTTCTAGAAAACGGTCCTAAGAAAGCACGCGCGCTGATTGGTTAAAAATTGTGTTTGCATAACTCGATGGAGACACAGAACTAGCGCGCGCTGTTGATGTAGTGATGGCGCGAGCAAAGAGAATTTACATTTTGATATCCAAAGTTAACAAGCTGTTTTCCTTTTTCTCATCATGGTGTTTTCTAAAGGAAATAGAAAACATGTACTTCCTGTCTCTATCGAGTTATACAAACACTCGTGAAAGTTTATGAGAACTCGAAAAGCTGTGGAAACACGAGCCGCATTTCTCGTTCTCCCAAACTTCCACTCGTGTTTGTATAACTGGATAGAAACACGATACATGTTTTCTATTTCTTAAACCTTGGTTGGATGTTTGTGCCGGAACAACTTGAAAAACCATTATCTGAGATTTATTTAGAGAAACCTGTTACTAGAAGAAGAAAAATTTGTGACTCGAAAGACGTTCCCGTGTTTTGGAGGAAATTAGATGGCTAGATGTCGTGGGAACTAAAGCATTCCAAATTCGCTGCCGTAGGGATTATTATATGCTAAAGTAAAACTGCTATACCTCCCTCTGGTTGGGCACTTTTTTTATCGTTCTTATCACAAGCGTTAAGGAGATGTCCGTCTGATGTATAATAGCCAATAGTGTCATTGTATTTGCCGGCCGGCTTGTGTAGTTTGTGGCTAGCCCTAACCACCTCCAACAACCCAGCTCTCGCTTACTTCCATCTTCCTGTATCAAAAACCTTTCAGCGAAAAAAAAGCCTTTAGTTAGCTTTATATTGAACAAAGATACAACAAGTGAATGTCTTTTACACTTGGCTTTTCTAGATGCCTTTCAAACGTGACACTTAAAATTGATGTTCGACGTTTAAAAAAACTGAACATGCAAACTTCAAACATCAATATGCATCTTCATGCCGGGTTAGTTAACGGAAATGGGATTCCAAGTGAAATAAGGTAAGATCTTTACAGGAACAAATGAGGTATATTTTTATTACATGGGCACCATAGATTTCCTGGACAGTTTTCTTTAGTTAATCATGCACAATTTTATTTGTTGAAATATCGCTGTATAGCTTGGGGTATCAGTGAGCTCTACATCTTTTTATCCTGTACATACACGACAACTGTTTTCTGATTATATACTTCACCTAATAATTTGGCAGTCCTAAAATGATGAAAAACAATAAATTTATGACGATATACTTACCTCAAGTTTAGGGAATATTTTCAGAGAAAGGCAGTTTTATATCTAGCTCCATGAAAATTTTGTTTCTCGAACGGGCCACATTTGCAAAGGGCTTGACCAACGTAAGTAAATAAACAGCCTTCAATTTGTATTCCGGTACTGATCCATGCCTAACGAAAAAAAAAACATCTGTTAGGGCCTAATTAATCATTTGTTGATCAATCGATCGATTGATCAGTTTAGTTTGATTAATATAAACGACGGAAAATTATGGAATATTTTCTACCCTGCCCATTTTTGGTTATAAAGTAAACTTATTGTATATTCTCCTAATGTTTTTTACTGGGATTCTTGCAATGGCGAAATCCTTTCCCTTTCTGATAACTTAAGTATGAGAGTAAAATGGAGTTTGAGTTAAGCGGTTTTATTTGAGCGCCGAAAAATTGGCTTAAGAACTCGCGCCGCTATTTCATCCAATCAGAAGAAACCAAAACGAATTGTGACTCGCTCGCACTCTCACTCAATCATACTTACCTCCGGGCCAACAGGAGCCACCTTCGTTTTGTGCGATTGATTGTAGAAACACTTTCCGGGCAACTTGATTGGACATTTCACGGTTCCTGCGAGTCTCTGTTTGAATGTTATTGATCTTGCTTTCATCTTCACAGGAAAAGTTATGGAAACTGAGTTCAGTATACAAAAGTTTTTAAGAAATGTATCTAAATGTAGTGTATATTGTTATCCTGAGTGCACGTCCCATTCATAAACAAATTGTGCTAAATTGTGAACAAAGGGCTTTGAAGATATGACGATAGAAAAAGGGCGCTTAAAGCTACAGGATTATGACAATACTATTTATTATATGCCTGTGTTTCACAAGGACTGGGAACTACCAAATTCACGAATTTGATTGGCTGAAATCGATATTGACCGCTGTCTAGATTTGCCATCTAGACGCGGCATCTAGACCCGAGTAATGGTTTTGCAGTGAAAAAGTTGCAGACTGAAATGCAAAATCATAGACTATTTCATCTAGCAATATTTATTTCAAAAAGCTGATGAGAAAAGGAGTAAAGAGGGACGAGCAAACTTTGGAAGAGTTAAATTAGGCCCATATCGCTGTTCGCAAGCAAATATTAATGTCAGTAGTACAAACTGGTGGCATTAAACTAATTAAATTGCTATTGTTTTTGCCATCATAAATATCTTATTAACCGAGCTAAGTCAGTCTGTATGGGAGAATCTTGATCTCGGTTCGTGTGTACAGACTTCACTGCCGTTGCGGTTCGGACTGTACTTACGACCTCGGTCAAGATTCTCCCAAACAGACCTCTTGCTCGCTTAATAAGGGCTAATTAAGCGAAATAAACTATTTGTTACCTGTTAAAGGGAACGAAGATCCATGTGTTGGCAAAAGTAAGCATCTTTTAATTCATTAAGAATATTGTCCAAATTTTTAACCTGAGAGCAGCAAATGAAAAAAAAAAAAGAACCATTACCTTAAGTAACACAAATCGTTTACTGATGACATTTCTTTTGACAGCGAATTCTCTAAATTGCCACAATAATTTAAAAGGGTTTATGATGGAGAACGACACAATCTGAAGTTTTAGGAGGAGCCACGCGTGTTTGCCGGTTTTTTTTTTCTCTCAGTTTGAGGTTAATATCTCTCGTGGTTGTGTGTTAGAACCCCTTCGAGAAAGCACCTATTGTTAAATGCATAGTTTCTCAATAATTCCAATTTGCTTTAATAGGGAGACAGGAACTCAGCATTTATATCGCTTACCTGGTATAATACGTTTTCGACTTTTAAGTCGGTTCAACCAATACCAGCCTTCGTTGAACTAACTTCGTTGGTAAGCAATAGGACTGATAATCCTCGTTGCACCGACTTTTGGATTTGTTTGGAGTGTTTGCTTATTTTCTATCGAAACACTAGTAGATTTCAACAACGACTTATTCAAGAGAATTCGAATTCGTCCCACCGAGGAAATGACACGCCATTTGCGATTGACCAACTCCTTTCTGGGGGAATTGTATAGACTGCCTCTCGTTTAAATCCACAGAAAGCGAAATAAGCTACGGTCCCTAAGGGCGTCTATGGGACCCCTTACCCGATGCAGCCTTACCATACCTTTTCTTCACCAGGTTGCTCCCTCCCCAAAAGTCTTTCCGGAGTCAGGTATTTGACTGTAGGAATTGCGAGAACCGGTATCTGCGTCGACACGAATATTGAGGCATTGGAATAACAACATTCCAAGCTGGGATAATAAGTTCAGAGAGAACAGTGATAGGATGGTAGTTGCTGAACGTTCTAATAATGATAGCCTTTCTGAAGGACCATTCTATCAGCGAGTTCCTCTGCAAAATGTTAAATAGTAAGTGCGTGTAAGCTGTTTGTTATATTCCAAAATGTACAGAAATCATAACTGGCAGATGTCATCTTTAATGTTCGCAAAAACATTTTATAGTTTTACATTGTTCGTTGACAAGTATCGTGTTTAACAGAAAAGACCCTTGCTTTACTTTGTTTTAATTTAGTTATCATATACCTTTGGTAACAAATGAAATTTGTTAAATCCATTCGACAACGCTCTTTTTTAGTCCCATTTTGGTCCTGTGTGGCTGTCAGTGGAGTCATTAGAATACACTTTGGTTAGATTGGCCACTAGCAGACGTTTCACTGCTGCATATTGTGCATACACTCTTTTAAGCTTTTACTGGTAACCTGTATCGAGTTATTCTCGAAAACAATGAAAAATAAAATTATTTGAACAAGAAAGAAAAAAAATTGATACAAAGCGTTTTAACATACTCTACGCGTTCGTAAGTGCAAGAGAGAACAGCGATCATCATATTGACCAGAAGAATGAGCGCCAATATGATGAAGACAGCGTAAAGTGTCTGTGCAATGTAGTCTGATGGAGAATCATGAGAGGTGAAGGCCCCACATCTGCAATGCCTAGAAGCGTCCCAGGCGAGATGCTGAACTATCTCCCAAAAGCTGCAACCACAGAGAAAACGTTTATTATGGAGAAAATAGTATCGCTAGTACGAGATGGTAATCGACTATAAAACTTCAGTTATTTATATTTAAAGAATACATCTCAAAACATCGTGAGCGGCGCAGTACAATTTACATATGTAATTAGAAACATTAAATTAAATTCTGTTCTATTACCGTAAATGATCGGTTAGGAAGTACATGTGTTTTGTTTTATGGATAGTGACTTTGATGGCTAGGTGTTTGGTTGATTGATTGATTGTTTGGAGGGTGCTAGATCTAGATTGGTGAGTTCGGTTGGGTGGGTGGTTATTTAGTTGATTTATTGTGAGGTTAGTGTGTTGGTAGGGTGTTATGTGGGTTGGTGGATGAATTTGTTAATTGCTTGTTTATTGCTAAGTTGGAAGATTTGTTGTTTGGTCGTTGGTTGCTACGGTCGGGCAGCTGGCTAATTGGTTGGTTAGTGGGTGGGTGGGTGGTGAGTGGTTCGAGTAGGTGGTTGATTGGTGGGTAGGTGGGTTTGCTGGCTTGATGGGTGGTTTGAATGGTTTGCTTCTTGGTTGCTTAGTTGGTTTGAATTTTTTGTGATCCGGCGATCAGTCAATACGAGCCTAGCTCTGCTTGTGCGCGCTAACATTTAATACAACTTACCCTCAACAATCCCGCGCCACTGCATATCCTTTGGGGAAACAGGAGTCAAAGAT